>SKCR01052499.1:0-18191 GCA_019454045.1 Zanthoxylum bungeanum | reverse complement strand
GGTTCAGTTTCTCGTTCGGACACACCCTCACAGCTCAATTGAGGTGTTCCGAGAGGAGTCCACTATGAAAGAATACTATACTATTTCAAATATTTAAGAAACTATTGCTTAAGTATTTTCCATCATGGTCTAATCATGATGTTTTAATACTTTAGCCGATCTGTCTATCAACTTCGTGTCGAAACTCTTTGAATTATCAAAAGTTTCCGATTCGTGTTTCATTAGAAACACATAACCATAACGCGATGCCACATCCGTAAAGGTTTACGAAGTGTTCATATCCACCTCTAGCCTAGCTAGATATGGGCCCACTACGTCACTATGAATGAGGGCTAACATCGGTGGCACTTACACTTTTACCAAGTAAAAGGTGTTTTAGGCACTTTGCCTAATAAACTAGATTCGTAGACATCATTTGAATAGGATCAAATCCGTCCTAGTATCCACTCTTCATAAGTGTGGATATACGAGTCTTGTTTAATGTGTCTCAGACAACAATGCCATAAATAAGTCTCATCTGATTAATTCAGTTTGAGATATTTGTTTGTCATGTCATACGTTTGAGATTTATATTCAAAATATAAATACTGTTATTCACATCTAATGCACTTATCTCAATATCATCTTTATAAAATGAAACACTTTAGTGTTCTAGAATATAAAGGTATATTTTGCAACAGATTATACTCTGATATAGAGATAATGTTTCTAGTCAAACTAGTTACATTGTAACAGTTTCCTAATTTAAGTACACACCCGTAGGGTAGTTCCTAAACTTAGGTTTCTACGGTTAAAACATCGACTGTTGTCCCGTTTCCGATTCGTAGATCAATCTCAATTGAAGTCAGTATCCTGCTAATCAGTAGATTCTACACATCAGTACATATCTATGTACCACATCTAGTATCAAAATCCAATTTTGAAACCAGTAGTGAACATGTTTATGAAAAACATACTTGAAGTCGGAGCCTTGCCCCGCCTTCAATTCCTTCATGTTTGCCTTGTCCATACGGCAGTCCACGCTTCCAGTGACCCCGTTTGCCACAGTTTAAGCAGACATCTTGGGATATGTCCTTTGTCTTCCTAGAAGACTGTGATGATTTTGCCTTTGCCCCTTTTAGAAGCTCTGGTTTTGCCTCCTAGAGCATAGCCATCAACTCTCCAATAGTTTACTCTAGGTTCATAATGAACCTGCCCCAGCTTTCGGGTAGAGACTATAAGATCAAATCTTTGGTAGTCTTGGCCACGTAGGTAATGCCCAGCTAACCTAGCTAATCGATGTCAGCAATCATCTGTGACACCTAGTGCTCGACATATGTACCCTCTGACATGCACGAGCTAAAGAGCTTCTTATGCAATTTGTACTTCTAAGATCTAAGAATAGATCTATGAAGATCTTTAATTTCATCACATAGTTCAATGATCTAATCCTTAATTCTGACGACAGAATTAAAGTGTCATTGTATTAAGCATAAAGGATTGTGCACTAAAGTTATCATCATATGAATCTTCCAAAGATCATGTTCTATTATTTGCTCAACTCCGGGCTTAGGCCCAAGATGTCATTCTATCAAATAGAATAACTTCTCAGTTCCCACGACTATCCTGAGGTTTTATTCCCAATTTGAAAATTAAAGCTGTTTAAAGACATTATAACCCAGGTTTATGTTTTAAACGTTAATCTTTCATTTATCTTGATTGCTATAGTCCAACTATCCAATCAACATTTTAGGTACTATGAATATAATGATTACTATAGTCTAACTATATAATCAACTATAATTTGATTGGTTAAATTCAAATATATTGATTACTATAATCCAATTATATAATCAACTATTATTTGAAGTAGTTTGAATACAGTCCAACTGTTTAATTAAAACAACGATTAAATATTAGTCCAACTAATATATTTTTTAATTTAATGACGAAAAATTGAAATGAGCGCGTATTGGCGAATTGCAAATTTAATACTTGCCTCCCACTATTTTTCGGCGAGCCTCTAACCCTCTGTTGAGTACTCGGGAAACCTTGTTTCCTAGTGGGCTAGGATCCCGTTAAATAACACACAACCTTGACTTTGGCCAACAAGCTGTATGATATTTAACTAGGTAGATCTCTAAGATCAATTGGATCTCATCCAATTCCTAGATCCAGTAGGTAGACATCCAAGTCCTAAACATATATCTAATATATGCCAATATATCCAATATATTTTCCTAACCTTTTTCCTCTGAATCAATTAAGCCTTGGCTTTGGCACAACAAACTTAATGATTCCAGTTAAGCGGGACCCATTGACTTTGGAAAGCTTCGTAATCGATGTCGATGGACAAGAAATGATCTTGACTTTGGCCAACAAATCACAACTTGGACAAGACATACGATATGGAACAAAGCCTTCATGATTCAAACACATCCGCGATGGACAAAGGCCTTGACTTTGGCCAACAAACTAGTGCCAATCTTGGATCTTGAGAATGAATCATTCAATGGAAGGAAAGACGCTTAATATATGTTTAGGGTTTTTCGCGTAATTGGCAACCAATTAATTATCTTTGATTAGGTCTCATCATACACCCTTAAACATGCATTCTAAAAACATAATAGGCGTGTAAATAAATTAATAATGATATGCAGATGAATATTTAAAACACTTTGTTCCTAGAACAAATCTCTCCCATTCCTCTCTCCCGCTAGCACAAATCTTACGTCTACCCAATTACATAACACTTCTAAAGAAACCTCATTTACATTGAGGGGAATATGTGAGAAGAGAAAATACAAAGAATCAAGAGGTAATAGACTGGACACACAGGTCCAATTTAATAAATTCTAAATTTATTACAACAATTTCCAAAATTGCCCTCACCCATCTAATATCCATCTGATATACATTATTCATACATCACATCCATGTATTCACACAAAGCATGTTATCAATCAATCTAATCCAATTAATTAATCTGAAATTAATGACGATCCAATGTTCAAACAACGATTTGATTTGCGCGAGTCAAACTCGTTTTAAGAATAAGTACTCAAAGTACGAATTCTCGAATTATATTAAACTACAACATTAAATCCAATTTAATTTGTATTCAATAATAATTCTTTATTTAATTCTAAATTAAATAATTACACTTTTTAATGAGCCTTTTGCTACTTAGATTCTAAATCTAATCATTACGGGTCTCAAATCCCAATTAACATCCAATGTCAAATTAATTAAAGTCCAATGTGCTTTCAATTAATTTTAAGGCATGGACTTTGGCAACCAAAGCCCAATAAGGAATCACCCTTTTTCCAAAAATCAATTTAGGCCCATAGGCCCAATTAAAATTTTAAAGGTCCATTTTATTATATTTGGACTTTATGGATATGGTTTTTGGCCCAATTGGATCCAACCAATTAACCTAAACCAAACTTGGCCCAACCAAGCCCATTAAGCCCAAATACAACTTTTCAAGCCCAATTCCAAAATAAGCCCAATTAATTTAAATCACAAAATTCCAAATTTCACAATTAAATTAATCTAAGTGTATAGCCATAATTAATTAGTCAAATTAACATTTCCAAAATACCAATTTACACAATTAATTATGCTAATTATCATCAACACATGTCCAACATTATTGAATCAAAAATCAATTCATTTTCCATGCTTCAAAGTCACGGCATTATAGGGAATTTTTGTCCAATTCTGATTTCAATCAATTGAATCCTAAATCAACATTTCCTAAGTCTTTCAAACTCATCCAATGATTCAAAAAATAAAAAATCACCATGACATTTAGGGCACCAATTTTCGGCCAAGCCAATATTTTGGGGAAAATTTGATCCAATTCAATTTTCATCAAATTGATCATGCATAACACTATGTTACCATCATTCAAGCATACTCAAACAATCAATTGCATCCAAACATGCTCAAATCAATTTTACCCAATTTTTACCCTAAATCAATTTCATGCTTAAATAAGGCTCTTGATACCATTGTTGGGATTCTACTATAGTCCCAGGATCATTCAAGCAATGAAAATAATGTGAATACAATAAAGAAGTATGACGGAATCATACTTACAATGATCGGATTTGCGATTGCGTTGTTGAACACAAAATTTTTGCTCCATTCCTTGAATTTTCGGTCAACCCCAGTATGCTCCAAGCTGCAAGCTCCAAGCTTTAAGATGAGATTCCATGCTCAAGGGTTTGTTTCCCTATCACATTTGGATGACTCTTTTGGTGTGCTAGCACTAGGAAATTTTGCCACAAAATTTCCCCTTGGTCTTCTTCTTGCTCACGGCAATGAAGAAAAAATTGGAGGGAATTTTGGCCCTTGGCCGAATGGAGAGGAGAAGGAAGAGAGAATAAGTGAGTTGGTTTGTGTTTCTAAAACAATTAAAATGATATACCAAAAATTTGAATTTCCAAATCCAAAAAAGGTACAAGGCAATAAAGCCTTCCAACCACTCCCATCAATCACAAGTGACTTACATCACATCACTCAAAGTGACAAGACATCCATCACTTGAATGACTAATGATGTGACGCTTGATGTGACTTATGGGCCGCACTTGAATTCGAAATGCGAGTGGGCCCGCAAACACTCACGGGCTCGGGATCGCTAATTCCGAATTAACGAATTTTCCGTTGCTACGTAATTAAATCAAATTTAATTAAATAATTATTCCTAGTAAAATTACTATTCACGTCGCTAGCTAATTAATTCTAAATTAACTCGTTCGCCCGAATTAAATTCTAAATTTAATTCCGCGTCGAAATCTAATTTCGTATAATATATCGAATATATTATTTATCGATTAATTCCAAATTAATCATTCTCTCTCTTTTAAATAATATTTTATCCCAGATAAAATATCTCTGCAATTAATCATAGATTAATTTTATCTCTCTCTTATAATTAATCCCAGATTAATTATGTGCGAGTCATACGTCATCGGTGAATCTTCGGGAAGCGACCCATGAGATCCTATGATATGTTGGCAGTAAATCCGGTCGTCGGACTATTCGAACACGTACGTACCTAGTACTACGTTTTTACTGATTTTCAAGACATGGTTGGCTTTTAGCAAAGCACCGTGCCTACCCAATTCTCCAGAAATATTCTTAAAGGAATATGTAATCTATATCAGGCGTAATATATGTAGTATTGCGTATAGCGATCCAGTATCAGATGTCACGTGCTAGGCCTCGGGCTGGAATTGTGTCTGCCCCATACGAAGCACATATCAGATCTCTGGTAACTAGTCTCTATAATCGGATAAACATGACCTAGTCATATTATCCCGATAGCTGCAGCATATAAGAGCACCAGCTCCGTATCCTACGTGATCATCATCTCCACTATGACTGGAGTGATACTTCCATCTCGACATCACACTCAATACACTACGATTCTCAATATACCCAGAAGAGGCGTACACAGAACCGGTTAAAGCCCTGGACAACCAAAACCAAAGTATATTGATTGTCGCAAGTATTAGCGGTGCAAGTCTCAGGTTAAGAACAAATACACCTACCCTGATTCAGACTTCCATAGACACATAGTCATACTACCAATGGAATTCTGAGGGGTCTATCCAGAGCGAAGCTTTTTCCGTTCCATCGGTAAACACAACCTTCTATTACACTTTCATGAGTATCTAATACCCAAATATATGAGAACTATGTCGTTATGCTCCCACAATGCGCACAGGTGTAATACTAGTCTATTCTGCATTATCGATGTCTAATCTCGATAATACTACGACTATGGATATTTAATGATTAAACCTTCGTGGATTGATACTGTCTCATATCATCTCAATCCGGAACTAATTATAAGGACCTTCTATCATTTATACATCTTGGTAATCTAATTACAAATGATAAAAGAGCAATTTCCTTTGTCACTAGTTAATTTGTACAACAACACCATGTTATGTACAAATAGTGATGCTATGGGTCATAATTGTCCAACAGGCCCATATGTTTTCACAAAGGTCATTGGGCAAGGAACATACAAGTTGAGGACAACATCTGGAAAACCCATCCAAAACAGCTGGAATATTATGCATCTCAAGCGATTCTACAGGTAGACCTAACGGACTAAGAGTCATAGACTAGCCACTCGACAAGTGACTACTTTCTGACTAGGGGATATAGAGACTACCTTATTGTTTTTTTTACTTAGAATTTTTTGCTTCATGACTCGAGACTTGAGGACAACCCCCTTAATAAATTAAGGTTATTACAAATTCAGCGTCTCACATGACATTTAAGAAACCAAGACTCAAGACAACTAGTCCTCATTTTGAGACTTAGCTTTAGTCTTAGCCCAAGTCTTGAGTCGATGACACGATCTAATACTTCAGAATTTGACTACCGTCTGACATTACGTTAACACGAAAATCGTAAAACCAACTCTAGTTAACATCAAGACTAAGCAGTAAGAAGTCCTTTCAATCCGAATATAAGTTAAGTATATCACATTTCATTCACTAAGTAAAAAGTATAGAGGGCGACAAAAGAATAAAATAAAAATTATATTAATCATTCCCAAAATGGATTTTTCATGGAGGTCATCACTTAGTTACAAATCAATGTAATTACAACCTCATTCTGTCACCTTGACCATTCATGAATGGGGCATGGACATCGTCGGCAAACTTCCAGTGACTCCGGGTCAACGAGTCTACATGCTCGTACTCACATACTACTACTCCAAGTGGATTGAAGTAGAAGCCTTCGCCAAGATACGAGACTGTGAAGTCCAAACCTTCATTTGGAAAAACATCATTTATCGATTTGGGCTACCCAGAGAGATAATGATCGATAATGGTACACAATTCATTAGTTATCGCTTTGAAGACTTCTGTAGAAATTAGGGAATCAAGCTCAGTTTTTTGACACCACGCTTCCCACAAGCTAATAGTCAAGTCGAGTCTTCCAACAAAACCATTATCAGTACATTGAAGAAATGACTGGAGAAAGCTAAATGAGCATGGGCCGACAAACTCCTGATAATGTTATAGTTTCACCGAACAATAGTTTGCTCGACGAATGACGAGACACCATTCTCACTAGGATTTAGGGCCAAAACAGCCATTTGTGTCGAAGGAAGCGTCTCATCCTCAAGCTACCAGTGGCTCAAAGAAAAGTCCAACAGACAGCTCATGAGCAATGGCCTCGACACCATTGACGAGTTAAGAGAACATGCCTTAATATGACTTTCCGCCCATCGGTAAAGGATGGCCAAACACTTCGCAAGAATGTCAGTTGTCAAACTTTCAAAGAAGGAGAATGGGTCATACGCAAGGTCTTTCAAAGCACCAAAGAAATTAGAGATGGGAAGCTCAGACCCACATGAGAAGAGCCATATGTCATCACAAAGGTCATTGGGCAATGAGCATACAAGTTGTGGACAACATCTGGAAAACCCATCCAAAACAGCTAGAACGTTGTGCATCTCAAGTGATTCTATAGGTAGACCTAACGGACTAAGAGTCATAGACTAGCCACTCGACAAGTGACTATTTTATGACTATGGGACATAGAGACTACCTTATTGTTTTTTTTACTTAGAGGTTTTTGCTTCATGACTCGATACTTGAGGACAACCCCCCTTAATAAATTAAGGTTATTACAAATTCGGTGTCTCACATGCCATTTAAGCAACCAAGACTCAAGGGAACTAGTCCTCATTTTGAGACTTAGCTTTAGTCTTAGCCCAAGTCTTGAGTCGATGACATGATCTAATACTTCAGAATTTGACTACCGTCTGACATTACGTTAACACAGAAATCGTAAAACCAACTCTAGTTAACATCGATACTAAGCAGTAAGAACTCCTTTTAATCTGAATATAAGTTAAGTATATCACATTTCATTCACTAAGTAAAAAGTATAGAAGACGAAAAAAGAATAAAATAAAAATTATATTAATCATTCCCAAAATGGGTTTTTCATGAAGGTCATCACTTAGTTACAAATCAGTGTAATTACAAGAACATAGCAAATAAAAAACATACAATCAGTCCTTGACATCAACAGCAGAAACCCCACCAGTAGAAATGTCTTGATCATTATTGGCTGGGACGCCCTCAGTGCCATCGACCCCCGGTTCAATTGAATCCTTAAACATCACATCCCATAATCTTCATGGCCTCATCTCTAGCATCTTTAAGAACCTTTTCCACCCTAATAGACTTCCTTTCAACCTCATTCCCTTCGAATTCGCCACCATTTTCACCTTTCGGAGCAATTTCCTCTCCACCCTCAACATCCTCATCCTCCGACGAAAGGGAAAGGTTGGCTTCCATTTTCACATTCAGCCTGATCCACTTCTTCGAGTTCCAACTGTTGTGCTCTCCTGCCAAAAATTGATTCATCAGGCTATTCATTTCTTTAACCATTGCTTCAAACGCGACCCTTTCCAACTGATCGACTAGTTCAGCCTTCTCGCTTTCGAGGGCAGCCAGACTGTCCTTCTAAGCCTCTACCTTGGTCGATATTATATCTCTCTCAAGATTTAAGGTTGCCTTAGCCTCTCTAGCTTCACCCTCAGCCTTATTTATCCTCTTCTTCATAGCCTATGTCGCTATCTTGGCCTCTACTAGCTCATTCCTCAAGGCCCTGTTGGACTTCTCCATATCCCTCACCCTTCTCTGACTAGCTTCCGCATACTTCTACTAGTAGAGGGCGCACTCCAATTCCTTTCTGGAGCATGTAGACTCAGTAAGTATCAAATGTTCACAACGACACATGGGGTAACGTCGAATGAACGATTGCAGGATTAGCCTGAAAGCCACAATGGATATGAACATCTGTAAACCCGAAATCATTAAAAGAATACAATAAAAGTGTTAAGGCACTCACTCGATGTGTTCCAGTACTCGGGTATTCGACCGGCCTCGGCCGACCCGAATGCATTCTCTCCCCTTATAAAAAATAGAATTTCTGCCAGTCTCACCGGTCGTTTGTCTTTAGTCTCAACATTAAATGTTCCTTTTTTGTCGAAGGAATCGATGTTACCTCCCTTTCTGAGTCATGTGTTCCTTCAAGTAGTACGTGTAAAGTAGAAATTTAACTCTGAACCTTATCCCGAGTTCATACGCCAAGCACTTGACCGACATCAATACTCTCCAAATATTAGGCATCAATTGGGACGGGGCTAGCTCATACTGGTCCAGTATCTCCCATACCCATATGGGTATGAGGAACCTTAGTCCATCGGAAAACGGGCGCTCCTAGAATCTAACCCAATCAAGCACCTATAGTCTATCCTCTCGTCCGATGCAGCTAGCCTGACCTCTATTGATGTGGGAAATCTATATTTCAATTTCATTTTCCTTATAGCATGTTCGGTCACTCGACTCGCTGGATTTCGAGTCAAAATGTTAGTTGGCCAACTGGTGCTGGGAACCGCACTTGACTCCCAGAATGCCGGTACAATCCTAAGAGGGGCGAAGTCCTATCGTCTTGAGGACTCCCACTCGATGCCTCAATTTCGATCCCACTTTCAGTCGAAAATACAAGTGAACTACCCCTACGGGGAGAATCGACATACATCTCTAGTGAGGTACGCTATAACTCATTGAACTTTCACTCTACATAAGCTCAAACGACTATATTGTGATTCAAGCCTACAAAAAACTAAATTCCTCAATGTCTCTACGTCTTGTGGATCGACCAACCCTAATTTCGTAAATAAGATTCTTCCTAGACTACCCAACCATGTGGATCAAATTGCCTAAAAATTGAAAAATAGAATGAATCTACCCCATGAACATGATGGAGAAATAAAGAACAAAAGCGAGAGAGCGAGGAATACCTTGAAGATCGGGAGAGCTCTTCCAACTTACAAAAACGAGAGGGTTTTGAGAATGGAGTCAAATGAGCCTCCAAAACCCCACTTATGCCTATTCTCCATCTGACGCCTCTTTTCCCGTCTAATACTACCTCGAAATACTCATTTGGGCTACGATAGTGAGTAGACATGGCCCTCAATACTTTATGGCCCGTCTCACGGAGCCAAATTGAGTTCAACATGAGGAACAATTGGGGCGAACCCTATTATCGCCTATGGATAATCCACACTTCAGAGATACAACCATGTAGTTTGGAGAAGGTTGACCTCCCGCACTTGAAACTAAGTTCAGAGACGGTCGTGTTCTCCAAATGAATAGAAGAGGTACCTATTTGGCTCAAACAACACGAGGGTAGTCTATTTTCCCTAGTCGACGTAAAGACATACTATATGACTCCAAATGATACCAGGCGATCGAGAGGCACAATATTTCTGTGACATATTCTCCAAACTGCATGAGATTACTATCGCTACTCTCAGTCATCCCGAAAAGGATTTCGGTGACTTCGGAGCTTTCTTTCAGTCCAAAATATTTCTAGAGACTATCGTGAATGCTCAAAACAACATAGCGTGACGATAGCATTGGCAAACTCCCAGATTCCATCAATCAGTTTAGCCGACCTAGTCGTCAAACGACAGGTGAAAGTGTTTTATCCTTATCACTAACCATATTTACGATTTCAAACTCACCAGCAATGTTATACGACGTTGACCTTCATCTTCTCCAGACGACATAGACAACTCCCATGTACATTCTTCAGGTCTAGTCGGCTGGTGATTATCCCATACATTCATCTAGTTCAGACGACATGGAAGACTCACTTGCACTTTCTTCAGGTCTAGTCGACTGGAGATTATCCTGGACCTTCATCTGGTCCAGTTGATGGGAAAATTCCTCATGACCATTGTCGAGTCAATTTGAAGACTTGGACCTTCATCCGGTCCAGACGATATAGAAGACTCCCTTGGACCTTCTTCAGGTCTAGTTGGTTGGAGATTATCCTAGACCTTCATCCGGTCCAGTCGACAGGAACATTCCCTGTGACTCTTGTCGAGTCAAGCTGAAGACCTGGACCTTCATCCTATCCAGATGACAGAGAAGACTCTCCTGGACCTTATTCAGGTCTAGTTGGCTAGAGATTATCCTGGACCTTCATCTTGTCTAGTTGATGGGAACATTCCCCGTGACTATTATCAAGTCTGGTTGAAGACCTGGACCTTAATCTAGTCCAGTCGACATGGAAGACACCCCTAGACCTTCTTCAGGTCCAGTCGGTTGGAGATTATCATATACCTTCATCTAGTTTAGTCGACAAGAATATTTCCCGTGACTCTTGTCGAGTCTGGTTGAAGACCTGGACTTCATTTGGACCAGTTGACATGAAAGATTCCCCTAGACCTTCTTCAAGACTATTCGATTGGAGAAAATCCTAAACCTCCATTTGGTCTAGTCAACGAGGCATTCATTAAAAACCTTCGTCGGGTCAGAGGACCCCTTGGACCACGATCTGGCCCAGATGACTAAGATAATTGTTGAACTCCTATTTGGTCTAGTCAATGTAGTATGACTTCAATTTGGTCTAAAGCAGTACCAATAATCCAAATGATATGGTGATTTCATACGACATGCTCGTGGAATACTCTCCGAGCCAATGACTCATTGACTTAGAGAGTATGAGACAAACTGTACGGGCCAAATTTAGGCCAAGGACCCAAATGTCCTTAGGTCTCACGCCCACACATTAAATGAAGCCTAAATAGCACAAGGCTACTAACAGTCTTCAGTCTATGCATGTGATTTCTCCACATGGGCCATGAGCTCATGCATCTCAAAGGAGGAAGCCCATACGACCTAAAGGATTTCAAGAGCCCATGTGACTTATAAGGGATTCAGTAAGGTCCTAATCATATTGGTTGATGGCCCTTTCGATAAATCAGGCCCGTCTACGCCCTAAATTATTTCTTAGTAAGGAAACTAAGTCTTTGGATTATGATGAATTACCTACAAACACGGTAGTCTAATCCAACTTCTATGGAGACTATACCTAATCCCGAATATCTAGACACTCTTAATTCAACCCTGATTCAACTACCTTTTCCTAAATAGACTTGGAGTACGACTCTTCCAAGGAATTCGAATCTGATTAAAAGGCTACCTCACGGCCTATAAAAGGAGAGTGGGTCCAAATGGAAGATTCATTCAAGTTTTGGCTCTCACATTCGAGTTCTCAAATCATACATCATCCTCTAAACACAGGCCACTTCTCTCACGACAAACTACGAAGATCAAGGTAACCATAAACCTTGTTCTTCCTTCTTTTTTCGCTCGTCTTCGTCACTGACTTGAGCATCGGGATGCCTACGGCATCCAACACATCGGTTGGTAGTTACTCTACGCTCTCTTTGCCTTTGTTTTACTGGACTGTTGGTGCCCCATCATAAAAATTCTCGATTGTAGGCCGAAGGCAAAATTCAGCGTATATAAATAATGATTTTTTTTTAAAATAAAAATAAGATTAAAAAATTTATTTAAAATTATGAATTTGAATTTAGATTATATTAGATTAAAAATAAAATTAAAGAGCTTGAACTTAAAGTTTTAAAAACTTAAGTTGCTTACGTATCCTTCAGGGGTGAGATGAATCAAAGCTCAAGTAGTTCCATTACATTTTAAAGATAGTTCCCCATTATAATTTATGATTATTTACTCATCAATCATCATCATTATCAGTTCCTATTGATCTTTCAGCTCCCGTTCCGCTTGCACTTGCAGATGTATTGTCGAACAAGTCTTCAAAGTCATCGTGGGCATCTTCTTGTTGCCTCAGATCAGCTCAGGTCCAATCATCCACACATGTTGTTGCTTCTAAAGTGCTTCAATGTAATGAAGATGTCTCGCTTCCAAAATATTATCTCCTAAGCTGAAGGCTTGTTGAACCGCAACGGTGGAGACATGTGTTGGCAGCACCTCTTTAGCAATGATTGATAAAACGGGATAGACATTTTGATGTCGATTCCATCACTCAAGTACTTGAAAATTTTTACGCACAAAAATTTCAGTAGGAAACTCGAAATTGGTAGATAAATAATTATCTAATTCAGGGTTATTAGTCGTGTTATCCCTATATTTTTTATTTTATTGTAGTAACCAATTATCACCTACGCTAAGTCTTGAATATACCATGGGTTCGCTAATAGATTGTCCTAATGATTGCAAGTTATATCTACTAACATAATCATTAAATAAATCTATTAAATAAATTTTTATTTCATTTATTATTCTTGTGATATTAATTTCATCAGCTATTCCTAAATATGTATAGTAAGCTAGTAAGCCGCTATTCGAACCTTCTATTTTAAATCTAGGATAAAAAACTGTGGCAATAAGATAAAGCAACGGTCACTCCAAATATCAGAACAAATAGAAAGACGACCTTTAATATCTTTAAATATTTCATTTAAAATAATTTTACCATCTTTGTATAATTTAAAAATTTGACGTTTTGTTGTATTTCTAGTCATTTTACAAGCAACATGATTTAAATCATTTCGAACGTAATTAGTAAAAGTAATTTTTTCACCAAAACTTAAAGAAAGATATGTCATATAAGTATATTTAGTAAATTCTTCTCTATTTTTAGCATCAGAATATTTAAATAAATCTAAAGAACTCATACCTCTACTAGATGATGCGTACTTGCCCATTTGAGTTTGCGTTGTATCAAGTCCAATTTTAGCGACATGATGTCTATCCAAGTGTTTGTTCATATTGCCATAGCCGCCAGTAAATTTGTAAGATACACCACAATAGTTGCATATTGTTCTTGGACCTTCATTTTCAGTCTCGACTAAATGAAAATGAATTTTGAAAATATCAGAGGATCGAGCCTTAACTTCTCTCTTCCGTGTACTGATACTTTGACCGCTCTCTTGGGTTGGCACATTGGACATGGTGTTCTCAGATGAGTTTGTCATTTTTTTTATAAATATTGAATAATGAGAGAATTAATTGAGAATGAGAAATCGAATATGAGAAAATTGAGAATGAGAGAATTGTAGAAATTGAGAGAATTGAGAATTGATGTGTTGAAAAAATGAAGAATGGCCCATTTTTAAATATTTTTAGATTCTTTGTGAGGCCTAAAATGTCCATAAAACTAGCCGCTTTATTAATATTATTAAGGGTAATTTAGTAATTACCCTAAAAATTAATTATTTTGTTTTAATTTTTAACGCAGGGGCTACTAGCCATTGGGGTAGAACGGTTCCATCTGGAACCGTTCGGTTTCGGTTAGAACCGTGGAACTAGTGGAACCGAATGGTTCCAACGGTTCCGGTTCGAATCGTTGGAACCGTCTGGTTCTGTTCGGTTCGGTTAAGGGTGAACCCTAATCGAACTAAACAAATCTGGTTACAACCGATTCAGTTCCGTTTGATTTCAGTTCCGAACCAGAACAATGGCCGGTTATAGGTAGAATAATATAGACGAACATAGAAACTAGAACTAACAGATTCCCCATTCTAATTTACTTCACCTTCCTCATTAATTGAATGAATTGTTGTAATAGATAGACATTAACTACTTTACCTCTGTTCTTTCGGCTTTTTCAAATGATAATATGATGTCAATTAATCATCATATTTTACACAACTCCTAAGAATTTATCTTGTTATATTTTTTATTTTCTTTTTATGCAGAACCGTGACCAAGCTGTTAAGATATATACGCATCATGCAATATGTAAACTAAATTATTTTGAATTAATAAACAATCCATTATTCATTTATCAAATTGTTTTGATTTAATTCGCATATTATAAATCATCTTGTATACACTGATTACTTATGTACACTCAGAGTTAGTGTATAAGTGTCATACACAAGAGGATTTAAGTGTGAAATTAGTAATCTAAATAGTCCATAGAAAGCAGACAAATCAGGTACTTTATTTGTGATTTATTTATAGCTGCTATCAATTCTATAAATGTATGACGATATTGATCCGGGATCATTCATGTGGTGACATGGGAATGGAGGCACCTTATATGATGTAATCATATAGAACTGGACCTAGAGATAAATGAATTTCTTATAATACCTGTTAGATAAAGAAATTCATATCAATCTATTATATGGTCATATATGGATTAATCTGAATCTTAAATGTACTACGAACTCCTCCATAACAAGATATGTCATTTGATTTACATTGGTGAGATTGGTGTAGTATTCCCGATCAATAATTTCGAATTTTGGGGGCATGGTTTGGTGTGTGGCTGGGAACATTTTACATAAATATGAGATCCACTCATTCTTACAAGAAGTAGAAGAGTATCTTCCTTAAGGGTTGATTTGGTATTTGAACAGTTAGAGCGCTCAAGTCTTTCTATTACAAATAGAAAGATTAATATTCATAACAGTTATGAATAAATTATTTATTAGAAAATCAATGATACTTAAGGCATAAAAATAATTAGAGGGGTATAACATATATTATGACCCGACTCTAATTACGAGATACTCGTGGAGGGTTAATTTATATGTAATGACTATATCGATGGACACCGACATAGTTCGCCATATATAAAATATCTACAACGACGAAAGTGCAACTTTAGGTTTTTAGTGGAATAACCTAAAGTTAATCATTCAGAATATTTAATTAAAGAGTTTTAATTAATATTCCCGAATTATTGGATCTCGGAATTATGAGTCCATTTGGTCCTCGTGCTAGCTCGATATAGTATAGCAAATCATGTAATAATTGGATAGTCCAATTATGAACTCACATGCATAATAATTTATTATGCCAAAATTATTAATATGATTAATAATTAAAGTCACACTTGAATATTATATTGAATAAGTTTAATATAAAGTTTCATAATTATAAGATAATCATTTAAAAAATTAAAATTTGTAAACAATAAATTATATTTGATAATTTAATATAAAATTTTTTAAATTTAAATTAGTATTGAAATTTTATTTCAATGCACATTATTTCAAAAATGTAAGTTACATATTTTAAATGTTGGATGGTTAATGTTTTTTTTTTATTAAGACATTAAACAATATATGTTGTTACAAAAATTCCAATGATTTTCTAAAGGGGCCAAATTTTTACAAGGGTTTTAGAAGTTAAAATTGTAATTTTAATTACAATTAACCTAACCTAAACCCTAGCATATAAAAGCAAAAGATTACTTTAATTTTCATAACCTAATTTCATTCTTTGAAACTACCTCATCACCATTTTGTTCATATTCTCTCAACTGTTAAAAAAATGAGGAAAAATTATATGACAAGATCTTCTCTAAAGAGTTTAGAGATTACAGGTTTGTGAGTGAAGCCCACACGTCCAATTTGTTGGTAACAAGACATAGTACATAAGGCCGAGTGGTGTTGACGAAATCATCTTCTCATTCTTCTTCAATGTTGATTCGGGGTTATCTTTGGGCTGTTTTGGAGGTGGAAAAACACTTAGAACTATTATGGAAACTTCAACATAGTGAACATAATTTGTGTACTATAGCAGTGAATAGTAATAGCGAGCACTATAGAGCGACTGTAGCAGTGAATAGTAATCGCAAACATTGTAGCGTGAACAATAAAATTATTACTATTCATGAAATAAAAAATAAATAAATTATATCTTATTCAGATTCGGCTTAAGAGGGGAATGATTAGAAAAAAAATTTCAAGGTTGATCCCGTGTCCAAAGGGCATTTCCGTTGCGCAGTGAGCCTTTCTACGATAAGTTCGTGTATCAATTCTCACAATTGGTATCAGAGTAAGGTTGAAAAGTGTTATAAACTCTCTTATTTAATTCAAATTTAAATTTTAATTGTTTTTATATGAGATACAAAATTGTATGCTTGTTGTGAATGAGTAGACACATTACATTTATTTAATTCATGTGATGAATGTAAATTGCATTGATCGTAAAATGTTACGACTCTTATTTTTATGTTATTTATTTGGGAGATGTAAGGTCATAAGGAAATTTTTACGAATGTTGTAAAAGTCTTTCATTTATGTAATTTTGAGTAATTACTAAAATTTAATGTAAATTATGGTGCAATTTTCATTGATGATAAAGTATGGAGTTGAGCGATAATTGAGCAATATTTGGTATAGATGAGGATTTTGGTTGTGGGAAGCTATACTAAGCATAGGTGTGGTGAGTTCGACGACATCGTGTGGAGGTAATGACCACACAATAGCTTGTCTTACGAACCAAAGTGATAATGTGGTCTGTAATGAGTACATGACTACTTGAAGCGTCATAACTATATATTACGAAAATTACTACCCAAATGAGTAATATTGTGCAAGCCATTCCATGGAACAAGAGCTGAAGACCAAGAGATGCCTTGGTAATTTTTGTACTAATTAGATTAGTATAGAAAAATAAGAGTCTGGTCAATGCAATTTGAGTTATATGTATGTTTTATTTCGAAATATTTGAATAACATGTCATATACCTTGGGATGCCTACTCATGCATTTTCATATGTCATAACATGTAAAACATGCATATATATTAAAATCATAAAATTTGATTTTATGAAATTTAAAGATGTTAAATTAGAATATAAAATGCATAAAAACACATTAAAAAGTTTAATTGTTTTAAGAGGTTTAAAATTCAAAATTTATGTTATTTAAAAAATTGGACAATTCAAACGTCTTAAATTTCATCAGTATATGAGATGAAAATCCAGATATAAATTCTATATCCGATTTCAAATGGACGGTAATATAATCTGCACTCGGGATACAATACCACGTACCGTTAGAAAATATAGACATTTATAAAATAATTAAATAATTTAATTAATATTGTCCTAAAAATAAATTTCGAATATTAAACATATATTAGTGAACTAAAGAATTATAAAGTTAAATTTGAATATGTCACTAAAACTCACTTGATTAAATTAGTTTAATTAAGTCAGGTATTATTGTGGACTAATAAAGAATTAGTTAATAAGATTTTAAGAGTTAAAATTGAATATATCACTAATACTACACTAATTTACATTATGTTATGTTTTAATCGTACATAATCTAAACTAATAGACACTAGTGTAATAGAAACTTTAATTTTAAATTAGAGAGTGAGATGGGGATATACAATAATATATCTTGTAATCTTTGTTGTTAGTTCGATAACGTAAGATCCAAAAGGCACCTCGAGACGGATTTATTTTCGTCCCCTACAGATGATGTCTATTATGGATAAATGTCAAGGTCGAATTCTGATAGGATAGAAATTATTGATATATATAGTGATTTGACATATCCTACGATGACATT
>SKCR01052498.1:0-18199 GCA_019454045.1 Zanthoxylum bungeanum | reverse complement strand
AGTATCGGATGATCACATGTAAGGCCTGGGGCTGGAGATGTGTCTGCCCCGTACGATACATATATCGGACATCAAGCAACTAGTCTCTTGAATCGGATAATCCTTACCTTGTCATATTATCCCGATGGTTGCAACCATTATAGAGTACTAGTTCTGTATCCTGCGCGATCATCATCTCCATATGTCTGAAGTGATACTTCCGTCTTGACATCACACCCAATACACTACGATTCCCGATAAACTAGAAGAGGTGTACACAAAACCTGTTAAAGCCCTGGACGACCAAAACTAAAGTCTACCGATTGTCGCAAGTACTAGCGATGCAAGTCTCAGGTTAAGACCATATGCACCTACCCTGAAGCGGACTCCCATAGACACGCAGACATACTACCAATGGGATTCCGCGGGGTCTATCCAGAGCGAAGCTGTTTTCCGTACCATCGGTAAAACACAACCTCCTACCGCACTTGCATAAGTATCCAATACTCAAATATATGAGAACTATGCTATTGTGCCCTCACAACACGCACAAGTGCAGTACTAGTCTATTCCGCATTATCGATGTCCAGTCTCGATAATACTACGACTAGGGATATTTAATGATTAAACCTTTATGGATTGATACTGTCTCATATCATCTCAATCCGGAATTAATCATAGGGACTTTTACCATTTATATATCAAAGTAAATAAATTACAAAACGGTAAAAGGCAATTTCATTACTACATAGTTATTTTGTACAATAATACAATATCATTTACAAAATAGTGACGCTATGGGTCATTACTGTTGGTTAATTCTAAGGTCCCAAGATCAAATCAAGACATGTAATAATGCATGAATACATCAACGGAGGTAGCGGAATACTCACATTGATCGGTTATGTCGATTTGAAGACGAATCAAGGCCAAAAACGTACTGCCTTGCTCACGCCACTGCAACCAGTCCATGCTCACTGTCTTGGCAGTTTCGGGTCTCAAAACGAAGCTCCAAACTCCGTCGGATGAGTCCCGCCTCATGGGTGAACCTCCCTACCACCTTCGCAAGACTCGTAGTGTGCTAGCACTTGCGGTTTTCACCATGAAAACCCAACCCTTGCTTCCCTTTAGTGTCACGTTTTTCTGGTTCAAAACCAGTCCCAAAATTCTGTTTTGGGCGTGAGAGGAAGAGAGAAAATTGAGAGAGAAGAAGTTTTGTGTTAAGTTAAAAATGATTTACCAAAAATCAATTTATATTTATGCCATAATATTTATTAAATTAATAATAAAATTATGACACAAAACATGCAATGGCTTAGAGTGTCAAACACTCAATTTCCATGCAATGACATTGAGTGCAATGTACACTATCTACATGCAATGCATTAGAATTAAATAATGCATAATATGACATGTGTCATGTGGGCCCCACACGTTTTCAAATGAAAGTGGGCCCACGTGCACTCACGCGTTCGGGTTCGATATTTCCGAAATACCGAGCTTACGTCGCGACGTTAATTAAATCGAATTTAAATAAATAATTGCGCCTAGCGAAATTATTATTTACGTCGCTAACGAATTAATTCTAAATTAACTCGTTTGCCCGAATTAAAATCTAATTTTAATTCCGCGTCGAAATCTAATTTCATTTAATATATCGAATATATTAATTTATCGATCAATTCCAAATTAATCGTTCTCTCTCTTTAGACGACATTTTATCCCGGATAAAATATCTCCGTAATTAATCCTAGATTAATTTTCTCTCTCTTCTGTATAATCCCAGATTATTCAAGAGTGCGAGTTGTGCGTCATCGGTGGATTATCGGGAAGCGACCCATGAGATCCCCGGATAATCTGGCAGTAAATACGGTCGTCGGAGTATCCGAATCACGTACGTACCAAGTACTACGTTCTACCGATTTACGAGACAAGGTCGACTCCTAGCAAAGCACCAAGTCTTCCCAAGTTCTCCGGACATATTCATCAAAGAATATCTAGCTCTGTATCAAGCGTAGTATACTAATGTATTGTGCGTATCGGCCCAGTATCGGATAATCATGTGCTAGGGCTGGAGCTGGATAAGTGTCTGCCCCGTCCGAAACACATATCGGATGTCTGGTAACTAGTCTCTATAATCGGATATTCATGACCTGGTCATAATATCACGATTGGATGCGCATCACTTGAAGAGCACTAATACCGTATCCTGCGTGACATCATCTCCATTATGACTGGAGTGACACTTCCGTCTTGACATCACATCCAATACACTACGATTCCTGATAAACCCAGAAGAGGTGAACACAGAACCAGTTAAGATCCCCCACCACCAAAACCAAGTTTACCGATTGTCGTAAGTATTAGCGATGTAAGTCTCAGGTTAAGACTATACACACCTACCTTGATTTCGGCCTCCCATAGACACCTAGTCATAATACCAATGGGATTCCGAAGGGTCTATCCAGAGCGAAGCTGTTTCCCGTACCATCGGTGAAACACGACCTCCTATCGCACTTGCACAAGTATCCAATACTTATATATATGAGAACTATGCCGTTGTGCCCTCACAACGCGCACAAGTGCAATACTAGCCTATTCCGCATTATCGATGTCCAGTCTCGATAATACTACGGCTAGGGATATTTAATGATAATCCTTCGTGGACTGATACTGTCTCATATCATCTCAATCCAGGAACTAATCATAGGGACCTCTCTTCATTTATATATCTATGGTGATCTAATCACAAATGATGAGAGTGCAATTTCCTTATTACATAGTTAATTTGCTACAACAACACAATGATCTGTGCAAATAGTGACGCTATGGGTCATATTATCCAACAATTACTGTCTAACAATAGGATACTCATGCAAGTGTAATAGGAGGTTGTGTTTTACCGATGGTATGGAAAACAGCTTCGCTCTGGATAGACCCTCTCAGAATTCCATTGGTAGTATGACTATGTGTCTATGGAAGTCCGAAATCAGGATAGGTGTATTTTGTCTTAACCTGAGACTTGCACCGCTAATACTTGCGACAATCAATATACTTTGGTTGCGGTCGTCCAGGGCTTTAACAGGTTCTGTGTACGCCTCTTCTGGGTATATCGAGAATCGTAGTGTGTTGGGTGTGATGTCAAGACGGAAGTGTCACTCCAGTCATATGGAGATGATGGTTGAGTAGTATACGGTACTGGTTCTCTTAAGTACTGCAGTCATCAGGATAAAATGACAAGGTCCGGTTTATCCGATTATAGAGACTAGTTACCAGACATCCGACATGTGCTTCGTACGGGGCAGACACAATTCCAGCCCCAGGCCTAGCACGTGATCATCCGATACTGGATCGACATACCTAATACTACGTATACTACGCCTGATATAGATCCTTTATTCCTGTAAGGATATTTATGGAGAATTGGGTAGGCATGGCGCTTTGCTAGAAGCCAACCTTGTCTTGTAAATCGGTAAAACGTAGTACTAGGTACTTACGTGTTCGGATAGTCCGACGACCGAATTTACTGCCAACATATCCGGGGATCTCATGGGTCGCTTCCCAAAGATTCACCGATGACGTATGACTCGCACCTTTAATTAATCTGGGATTAATTAGATGAGAGAGAAAATTAATCTGAGATTAATTGCAGAGATATTTTATCTGGCATAAAATATTATTTAAAGAGAAAAAATGATTAATTTGGAATTAATCGATAAATTAATATATTCGATATATTAAACGAAATTGGATTTCGACGCGGAATTGAAATTAGATTTTAATTCGGGCGAACGAATTAATTTAGAATTAATTCGTTAGCGACATGAATAGTGATTTTGCTAGGCATAATCATTTAATTGCGTGGCAACGGAAAATTCGTTAATTTGGAATTAGCGAACCCGAGCCCGGGATTATTTGCGAGGGCATTCGTATTTCGAATTCGAGTGCGGCACGTAAGTCAAATCAAGCGTCAAATCGCTAGTTACATCTAGCGTCACATCATTCGTCAATCAAGTGATAGATGTCTTTCACTTTGAGTGATTGACACCAGTCACTGTTCATTGATTGATGGATTGATGAGTTGATGGAAGTGGTAGGCAATTATGGCCATTTGACTTTTTGAAAGAAAATTAGTAAATTAATTATTGATTTTTTGAAAATCAAATAAATGGTATTAGATACACATTTTGCAAGAGACTTACACAACACTTCCTCTCTCTTTCTCTCATCTCTCTTACGCCCACAAGGGGCAATTTTTCTTCTGGTTTGGCAGTGAATTGTCATGAGCCAAGAAGGAAAAGGGAAGCAAAAGGTCGCGATTTTTTGGCAAAATCGGGAATGCTAGCACACTACGAAGTCATGCGAAGGTGATAGGGAAGTCCACCCATGAGCCGGGAATCGTTTGATGAAGCTTGGAGATTGTTCAAGGAGCAACAATGGCCGAATTTGGAGGAGCCACTGCAGCTCACTGCCGACCAGTCCATGGAGGCAGAAAGTTGATTTTGTTGCCTCGCGCATCGCTCAACCGATCGATGTGAGTATTCCGCAACTTCGTTGATTGTTTCATGCTTGTTTAATGATCTTGGGACCTTAGCAAACACCAACAATGGTATCAGAGCAAGGTTAAACATGAAATTGTTTAGGGTTAAAATTTGGGTAAAAATGTGTTTGAGCATGATTTATGAAATTGGATGAATGAATATGTTTAAATTTGTTTTAATTGAGGATTTATTGGATCAATTTGTTGAAAAAGTGTTTGGAACAATTTTCCCCAATTATCTTAGCTTGGCCGAAAGTTAAGGAACCCTAATTGTCTTGGATTTTTGATTTTTTGATCATTGGATGTGTTGGAAATTATTTGGGGATATTGATTTAATGTTGGTTTGGATTTAATTGGATTGAATTCGAATTGGACAAAATAATCCCTCCAATGCCGAGACTTTGAGCATGATTATTGGGTTTGATTTTTGATGAAATATGTTGGACATGTTTTGTTGTAATTGAGAATGATTAATTGTATAAATTAATGTTTTGGAAATATTGATTTGAGTAATTAATTGTGTAATACACTTTATGTAATTAAATTGTGAAATTGGTTTTTTTTTTGTGATTTAATTATGTTGGGCCTAATTTTGGAAATTGGGCTTTTAAAGTTGTTATTGGGCTTATTGGGCTTGGTTGTACCAAGATTGGTTTAAGCAAAATTGGTTGGATCCAATTGGGCCCAAAACCGCTTCTATAAAGCCCAAATGCGACTAATGGACCTTTAAAGTTTAATTGGGCCTAATGGGCCTAAATTGATTTCTGGGCTTATGGGGTAACTCCCGGATTGGACTTTGGTTATTGGGTTTGACCCGAATTGACCAAAAGTCCACGCCTTAAGAAATTAATTAAAAGCCCATTGGACTTTAATTAAATTGACGTTGGACGTTAATCGGGCTTTGAGACCCGTAACGATTAAATTGGAATTTAAGTCGTAAAGGTTTATTGAAAAGTGTAGTATTTAATTTGGAATTAAATAGCGAATTAGTATTAAATACAAATTGAATTGGATCTAATGTTGTAGTTTAATTTAATTCGAGAATTCGTACTTTGAGTACTTATTCGCAAAACGAGTTTGACTCGTGCAAAATCAAATCGTTGTTTGAACATTGGATGGTCACTAATTATCAGATTAATTAATTTGATTTGATTGATTGATAACATGCTTGTGTGAATACATGGTTGCGATGCATGAATAATGTATATCAGATGGATATTAGATGGGTAGGACAATTTTAGAAATTGTTGTAATAAATTTGATTTATTAATTGGACCTGCGTGTCCAGCCTTATACCTCCATATTCTTTGTATTCTCTTCTCACCTATTCCCCTCAATGTAAATGAGGTTTCTTTAGAAGTGTAGTGTAACGGGTAGAAGCAAATACATGTGCTAGCGGGAGAGAGAAAGAGAGAGATTTGATCTAGGATCATTGTGTAAAGTATCCATCCGCATATCATTATTACTTTATTTATACGCGTTTTATTATGTGTTTAGAATGCATGTTTAAGGGTGTATGATGATGAGACCTTAACAAAGATAATAAATTGGTTGCCAATTTGCACTCGAAAAACCCTCACAAAATATTAAGCGTTTTTCCTTCCATTGAGTGATTCTTACTCAAGATCCAAGACTGGCATTGGCTTGTTGGCCAAAGTCAAGGCCTTTGTCCGTTGAGGATGTGTTTGAATCACGAGAGCTTTGTTCCATATCAGTGTCTTGTCCAAGTTGTGGTTTGTTGGCCAAAGTCAAGACCACTTCTTGTCCATCGACATTGATTACGAAGCTTTCCATGGTCAATGGGTCACGCTTGACTGAGATCACTAAGTTTGTTGTGCCAAAGCCAAGGCTTAGTTGATTCAGAGGAAAAAGTTTAGGTAATATATTGGATATATTGGTATATATAAGATATATGTTTCGGACTTGGATGTCCCCTACTGGATCTAGAAATTGGATTTGATCCAATCGATCTTAGAGATCTACCTAGTTAATTATCATACAATTTTTTGGCCAAAGTAAAGATTGTGCAGCTCACTGCCGAGCAGTCCATGAAGGCAGAAAGTTGATTTTGTTACCTCGCGCGTCGCTCAACCGATCTATGTGAGTATTCCGCAACTTCGTTGATTTGTATTCGCACTTGTTTCATGCTTGTTTAATGATCTTGGGACCTTAGCAAACACCAACACTTATGATTAGTTCCGGATTAATAAGATATGAGACAATATCAATCCACAAAGGTTTAATCATTAAATATCCCTAGTCGTAGTATTATCGAGACTGGACATCGATAATGCGGAATAGACTAGTATTGCACTTGTGCGTGTTACGGAAGCGTAACATCATAGTTCTCATATATTAAGTATTGGATACTTATGCAAGTGTGATATGAGGTTGTGTTTACCGATGGTACGGAAACAGCTTCGCTCTGGATAGACCCCTCGGAATCCCATTGGTAGTATGACTATGTGTCTATGGGAATCCGAATGAGGGTAGGTGTATTTGGTCTTAACCTGTGACTTGCATCGCTAGTACTTGCGACAATCAATACGCTTTGGTTTTGGTCGTTCGGGACTTTAACAGGTTCTGTGTACGTCTCTTCTAAGTTTATTGAGAATCGTAGTGTATTGAGTGTGATGTCAAGACAGAAGTATCACTTCAGTCATATGGAGATGATGATCACGCAGGGATACAGAACTGGTTCTCTATTATGTTGCAACTATCGGGATAATATGACAAGGTCATGATTATCCGATTATAGAGACTAGTTGCTTGTGATCTGATATATGTTTCGTACGAGGCAGACACTATTCTAGCCCCAGGCCTAGCATGTGACATCCGATACTGGATCGTAATACGCAATACTACATATACTACGCCTATTATAGATTATATATTCCTTAATGAATATTTCTGGAGAATTGGGTAGGCACGACGCTTTGCTTGAAGCCAACCATGTCTCGTAAATCCGTAAGAACGTGGTACCAGGTACGAACGTGTTCGGATAGTCCGACGACCGGATTTACTGCCAACATATCCAGAGATCTCATGGGTCGCTTCCCGAAGATTCACCGATGACGTATGACTCGAACATAATTAATCTAGGATTAGTTATAAGAGAGAGAAAATTAATTTAGGATTAATTACAGAAAGATTTTTTCTGGGATAAAATTCAATTAATAGAGAGAGAATGATTAATTCGGAATTAATCGATAAATAATATATTTGATATATTATATGAAATTAGATTTCATAACGGAATTAAAATTAGATTTTAATTCGGGCGAACGAATTAATTTATAATTAATTCGCGAGCGACTTTAATAATAATTTTGCGAGGCATTATTATTTAATTAAGTCGCAACGGAAAATTCATTAATTCGGAATTAACGAACCCGAGCCCGGAATGTGTTTGCGGGCCCACTCGGATTTTGAATTAAAGTGGGGCCCATAAGTCACATCAAGTAACATAACTAGTCAATCATTTGCCTTTTTGGTGATGGAAGTTAGTGATGAGTTGTTGATGACTTGTTTCTTACACAATTATTTTAATAATGATATACTTGAGTGACATTTACCAAAAACAAGGATTTGGTATATGTCTATTATTTTTGGAAAATCAAATCAAATTCAATTCATTCACTCCTCTCTCTCTCATTTGGGCGTGAACAAAGCCTTTCCCTCTCCTAATTCTTGGCTTGGCCGAAACTTGCAAGAACAAAGGAAACAATTTGTTGCAAATTTTTCCAAGTGCTAGCACACATTAAATCATACAAAGGTGATAGGGAAACATTCCCTAGAGTTTGGAATCTCAAACTTCAAGCTTGGAGCTTCAACATACATCATAGAGAAGAGCTTGGAGCAACTTCTCAAAGTGGAATTTTTGAACTCTACATCTACATCCAACCGTTTAATATGAGTATATTTCTGCTATATTCCTTTGAGTATTCACACTTCTATTATGCTTAAATGATCTTGGGATTGTCCTTAGAAACCCAACAATGGTATTAGAGCCTATTTAAGAATGAAATTGAATTAGGGTTCTTAATCTTGAATTTGGGTATTTTTGATTTGAGCATGATTTAATCAAATTGTTTGTTTGAGTATGCTTAGATAATGTTAACTTAGAGTTATGCATGATCAATTTTATGAAAAATTATTTGGATTAATTTTCCCCAAATCTATAGGCTTGGCCAAATGATATAGGTACCCTAAACTCATGGTGATTTTGATTTTTTAAACCATTGGACGAGTTTAAAATGCATGGATAAATTGATTTGTGATTTAATTGGATTGAAATCAAAATTAATGAAAAAATTACCATATTGCCGTGAGCCTAATGAGCATGTTGGGATTGATTTTGCTTCAATAATGTTGGACATGTATTGAAAATAATAAAGCATGATTAATTATGTAAATTGGTATTTTGAAATGTTAATTTAAATAATTAATTATGGCTATACACTTTAATTAATAAATTGTGATATTTGGAATATTAGAATTTAATTAATTAGGCTTAATTTGGAATTGGGCTACAATTATTGTATTTGGGCCTAATGGGTTTGGTTGGGCCAAGTTGGTTTAGGACAATTGGATTGGATCCAAATTGGGCCTAAAACCATTCCATTAAGTCAATATATAACTAATGGGCCTTTAAATAATTAATTGGGCCTAATGGGCCAAAATTAATTTTGTGGCAAATAGTGATTCCTTATTGGGCTTTGGTTGCCAAAGTCCATGCCTTAATAAATTAATTGAAAGCCCATTGGACTTTAATTAAATTGACATTGGATGTTAATTGAGCTTTGAGACCCATTAAGATTAGATTTAGAATCTAAGTCGCAAAGGCACATTAAAAGTGTAATTATTTAATTTGGAATTAAATAAAGAATTAGTATTGAATACAAATTAAATCGGATTTAAAATTATAGTTCGATATAATTCAAGAATACGCACTTTGAGTACTTATTCTTAAACGAGTTGGACTCGCGCAAATCAAATCGTTGTTTGAACATTGGATGATCACTTAATTCAAGTATTAATTAATTGGATTAGATTGATTGAATAACATGCTTTGTGTGAATACATGGATGTATTGTATGAATAATGTATATCAGATGGATATTAGAAGGATGATGGCAATTTTGGGGATTGTTGTAATAAATTTAGAATTTATTAAATTGGACCTGCGTGTCCAGCCTTTATCTCTCGATTCTTTGTAATTCTCTTCTCACCAATTCCCCTCAATGTAATGAGGTTTCTTTATTGTATTATGTAATTTCGTAGAAGTTAGAATAGTGCTAGCCGGGGAGAGGAAATGGAGTGATTTGTTCTAGGAACAATTTGTGAGATATCCATCCGCATATCATTATTAATTTATTTATCACGACTTATTATGCTTTTAGAATGCATGCTTAAGGGTGTATGATGAGACCTAATCAAAGATAATAAATTGGTTGCCAATTTACGCGAAAAACCCTCAACAAATATTAAGTGTTTTCCTTCCATTGAGTGATTCATTCTCAAGATCCAAGATTGGCATTGGTTTGTTGGCCAAAGTCAAGACCTTTGTCCATCGCGGATGTGTTTGAATCATGAAGGCTTTATTCCATATCACATGTCTTGGTCATGTTGTGATTTGTTGGCCAAAGTCAAGATCACTTCTTGTTCATCGACATCGATTACGAAGCTTTCCAAAGTCAATGGGTCCCGCTTAACTGGAATCATTAAGCTTGTTGAGCCAAAGCCAAGGCTTAGTTGATTCAGAAGAAAATGTTAGGAAAATATATTGGATATATTGGCATATATATTGTATATATGTTTCAGACTTGGAGGTCCACCTACCGGATCTAGGAATTGGATGAGATCCAATTGATCTTAGAGATCTACCTAGTTAAATATCATACAGCTTGTTGGCCAAAGTCAAGGTTGTGTGTTATTTAACGGGATCCTAGCCCACTAGGAAAATAGGTTTCCCGAGTACTCAACAGAGGGTTAGAGGCTCGCCGAAAAATAGTGGGAGGCCAGTATTGAATTTGCAATTTCGTTCAAATACATGGCATTACGCGCTTTAAAATTATTTCGTCAATTATATATTTATTAGTTGGACTAATATTATATTATTTTTCTTGTAACAGTTGCACTGTACCCAAATATTGTTAATTGAATAGTTTGACTATTGCAATTAAGATGGCTGGAAAGATCGGAGTTGGAGACATTATCATGGGCCAAAATGTCTTTAATGGCGTGAACTTTCATGATTGGGATATGAACCTCATGATTGTCCTGGGGGCTGAGAGGATACTCTATACGATAGAGAGACCTCTCGGGCCTAAGCCCGAAAATGAGCAGTCGCTTGAGCTTGAGCTTTGGAAGACTCATAGCGATGACAACTCAACTGCTCAATCCGTTATGCTCGCTGCGATGACCCCTCAATTTCGTCACCAAAACAAGGGATTGGATCCCTATAATATGATGGCAAAATTGAAGGACCTTCATCGATCTAACCTTAGATCGCAAATGTGTGAATTGCAGAAAAAAAACTCTTTCGCTCTCGAATGTCAGAGGGTACATCTGTTGAGCACCATGTGTCGCAGATGATTGCTGAGATTGAACAACTGGGTCAGCTAGGCATAACCTTTGAGGCTGAGACTTTTATAGATTTGATCTTGCAGTCTCTTCCTGACAGCTAGAGCGGGTTCTTCATGAACTACAATATGATGAACCAAGACCATACTCTCAGAGAGCTGATGGCAATGCTGCGTGAAGTAGAAAAAGAGCTATTGAAGGGCAAAAAGTGCGAGGCGCACTTCGCTTCAACATCTCAGTCTCCCAAGGCTTGGTCGAAGGCTACTGGAGCTGTAAAGAAGAAGAAGAAGAAGAAGGGCAAAGCCAAATCGTCAAAGTCTTCTGGGAAGGCAAATGACAAATCCCAAGATGTATGCCTGCAGTATGGCAAACGGGGTCACTGGAAGCGTGACTGCCGTAAGTACAAGGTGCACATGAAGGAAATCAAAGCGGGCAAGGCACCGGCTTCATGTATGTTTGTTATAGAAATAAACATGTCTACTTCTAGTTTTAAAAATTGGATTTTTGATTCTGGTTGTGGTACTCATATATGTACTGATGTGCAGGATCTGCAGATTAGCAGGAGACTGGCCTCATGAGAGATTGACCTCCACGTTGGAAATGGGACTAGAGTCGCCGTTTTGGCCGTTGGAACTTATATTTTGGAACTACCCTCGGGGCATGTACTAAAATTATCAGACTGTTATTATGTACCTAGTTTGACTAGGAATATTATATCTGTATCTTTATTAGCCCAATGTGGGTATACTTTTGTTTTTAGAAACACTGGGTGTTTTATGTATAAAAATGATATGGAGATATGCAGTGCTGATGTAAATAATGGTCTTTATATTTTGAATATAAATCAGTCTAAAACATATAATATAACAAACAAAAGGCTTAAATTAAGTAACAAAGATGAAACTTATATGTGGCATTGTCATCTGGGACACATTAACAAGACTCGCATATCCACACTTTCGAAGAGTGGGTACTTCGACGATTTAATCCAAATTCATATGACTTCTGCGAATCTTGTTTATTAGGCAAAATGCCTAAAACACCTTTTAGCGGTAAAGGTGCACGTGCCACCGAACTGTTAGCCCTCGTTCATAGTAACATATGTGGGCCCATGTCTAGCCAGGCTAGAGGTGGATATGAATACTTTGTAACCTTTATGGATGATGCATCGTGTTATGGTTATGTGTATCTTATGAGACACAAGTCGGAAACCTTTGAGAAATTCAAAGAGTTTCGACACGAAGTAGAAAAACAGACCGGCAAAAGTATTAAAACATTACGGTCGGACCGTGGTAGAGAATACTTGAGCAATGAGTTTCTTGATTACTTGAAAGAATATGGTATTCTTTCACAGTGGACTCCTCCCGAAACACCTTAATTAAATGGAGTGTCCGAACGGAGAAACCGAACTTTGTTGGACATGGTAAGGTCGATGATGAGTCGCACTGAGCTACCTATTTCCTTCTGGGGATATACATTGAACAATGCAATACTTATTTTGAATAAGGTTCCGTCAAAGTCTGTTCAACAGACTCCGTATGAAATATGGACAGGAAAGAAATCGGGTTTCTCATTCCTGAAGATTTGGGGTTGCTGGGCATATGTTAAATGTTTGGATGGTACCAAACTTGAACCCAAATCAGATAAGTGTCTATTTGTAGGTTATCCTAGGGAAACCAAAGGATATTACTTCTACAACCCACAAGAGAACAAATTATTTGTTGCTCTACATGCGGTTTACCTTGAGAAGGAATTCCTAAATACAGTGGTTAGTGGGAGGAAAGTAGAACTCGATGAAAGTCAGAGTGATGCTGTTTCTGGCAAAGAATCCATAACGGAACATGAACAGTTCATCAGGGATGAGAATGTACCACAATCTTCGAATACACAAGAACCATGTAGATCGGAGAGAGTCATAAAACAACCTGAGATGTTTGGGTTTCTGATCTCACCTCATGTGGATATTAATCTTATTGAGGAAGACGAACCGGCTACGTATGAGGAAGCGATACAAGGTATCGACTCCGGTTTATGGAAAGATGCCATGAAGTCCGAAATGGATTCCATGTACACCAACCAAGTTTGGACACTGGTTGATGCACCAGAAGGCGTAAAGCCTAATGGTTGCAAATGGGTCTTCAAGAAGAAGACCGACATGGATGGAAACATACAAATATACAAAGCTAGGCTTGTAGCGAAGGGGTATCGTCAACGACATGGTGTCGATTACGACGAAACATTTTTACTTGTTGCCATGATTAAATCGATTCGGATAATGCTTGCTATTTCTGTATATTTTGATTACGAGATATGACAGATGGACGTCAAAACCGCTTTCCTTAACGGAAACCTTTTGGAGGATGTTTATATGCAACAGCCTGGCGGTATTGTCGTACCAAAACATGCAGAAAAGGTTTGCAAGTTAAATCGATCCATTTATGGATTAAAGCAAGCATCGCGTTCTTGGAACCAACGTTTTGATGAGATCATAAAAGAATATGATTTCGTTCAAAACGAGGATGATCCTTGTGTATATAAGAAGGTTAGTGGGAGCATACTGACATTCATTGTCCTTTACATTGATGATGTATTGCTTATAGGCAATGACATTCCCATGCTACAATCGGTGAAAGCTTGGCTTTCATTAAAATTCTCCATGAAGGATCTGGGAGAAGCAGCGTTTATTCTAGGAATAAAGATCTACCGAGATAAATCTAGAAAGCTGATTGGACTCTCCCAGAGCACATATATTGACAAAGTGTTGAAGAGATTCAACATGGAACAGTCTAAGAGGGGACTATTGCCAGTGTTACATGGCATCACTCTATCTAAGGACATGTGTCCTAAAACTCAAGATGAGAGAGACAACATAAGTCCTATCCCGTTCGCCTTGGCAGTCGGATCGATCATGTATGCCCTGATGTCTCGTATGCTTTGAGCATGTGTAGTCGCTATCAGGCCGATCCAGGTGATGGTCACTGGATGGCGGTTAAGAACATCCTTAGGTATCTTAGACGAACTAAGGATGTTTTCTTAATCTATGAAGATGGAGAACTTGAGGTAACTGGGTTTACCGATGCAAGTTTCCAAAACGATAAATACGACTGTAAGTCGTAATTTGGGTACATATTTTTTTTGAACAACGGAGCAGTAAGCTGGAAATATTCAAAGCAAGAGACTGTTGCCGATTGAACAACATAAGTGGAATATATTGCTACAGCTGAAGCAGCAAAGGAGGCAGTTTGGATCCGTAAATTCCTAATTGGATTAGGAGTAGTTCCGTTAGCAGCTGACCCCATTTCATTGTATTGTGATAATAACGGGCCTATAGCGCAGGCTAATGAATCGCGGTCTCATCAACGATCCAAGCATGTTCTTCGAAGTTTCCATCTGATTCGTGAGATCATACATCGTGGCGATGTGAAGATCGAGAAGGTCGCATAAGAGGACAACATTACAGATCCGCTGACGAAAGCTATTCCTCAGCAAAAGTTTGAGCGGCATGTACATAGTTCAGATGTTAGATGCTTGAGTGACTAGCTATAGGCCAAGTGGGAGATTGTTGGACAATTATGACCCATAGCGTCACTATTTGTAAAAGACATTGTGGTTTTTGTACAAATTAAGTGGAAATTGTTATTTTATCATTTTGTAATTTGATTACTTGAATATATAAATGATAAAAGTCCTTATGATTAGTTCCGGAATAATAAGATATGAGACAATATCAATCCACAAAGGTTTAATCATTAAATCTCCTTAGTGTTCTAGAAGTCTTTGTATATGACCCAATTTCCTTCTTTGAAAGTTTGAAACCGACGTCCTTGTTGAAGTGTTTGGCCATTCTGTACTGGTGGGCAACAAGTCGTATCAAGGCATGTTCCCTTACTTCATCAATAGTGTCGAGACTCTGGTTCATGAGTTCACTGTTGGATTCATCCTCGAGCCACTAGTAGCATAATGATGGGACGTTTCTTTTGGCAGGTATGACTGCTTCATTTTCAAAGTGTTGGGGTAGATCCGGAACCCCTAGGGCCAGTTCGGGGCCCCACGTAGCAGAATCAGGTCTAACTTATGGATATAAAGTATAAGTGTATTTTAAAATAATTAAATAGGATACTATATTCCATTAAGAGTCCATAGGAAAACAATATGGGAAGAATCACAGTCCGGAAGATCAAAAACAGGAGTAAAGAAGTTGGTGCTCATCATGCGCCGGGCCATGTGCATGTGCACAACAACACGCGTGTGTGTGTCATGATGATCCATTCCGTATTTTGGAATCCGAGTGTTGTTCTAAAATCTAATTGTTTCACCCAAATCACTTCCAACTTTCTCCAAACACTTCCAAACACCCAAAATCTAATTTTAACTTCAAAACCGACATCAACACATGTTATAAAACAAAATCATGTTTATCAAAAATATCAATTATTTTACAAAACATAAATGTATCACATATATACATAACCTTGAATCTAAAATACAAACCAAACAAGAATCCCATAAGAAAGTAACCCATGAAGAATTCTAGGTCACTTAAATGTGGTCAAGTGATTATAGAATGTTAGCCATATCTCCAATCTTTCATCTAGAATTCAAAAATCCAATTTTGTATTTCATGTTCAACATACACAAAATTTGACCAAATAACAACCATATTGTATTTCTATGTTTCCAAAACATCTATACACATTTCATTAACCTAAGTTCAACTTCAAGCTATATTATTATGTATCAAATACATAATACATCACCATATGCTTCACTAATGATATCAACTCACTAATGAAAAAACATAGCTTATTATAGATGATCAAACTTACGTAGAAAGCTTAGATGAAAGATCTAATCTTCTTCTATTTATTGAAAATTATAGAGAACTTCCAAAACTTTTCTCACAAATCTTTAGGTTAACTTCTTACTCAATCAAGAATACTTAAGCTTGTCTTTTTATAATCAAGCTTTTAATTTTTAATTAATCAAAGTTTAAATCAACTTTTAGGTGGGCTTAATCCAATTTATCTAAATATGCATATTAGATGTAATCTAATCAACTTTGTCTAACCACTTGATTATTCCATTTAAATCAAGTTAAATACACATATTATTGTATATTGTATAATTACCAAAATATCCTCTAATTGTAGAGATATTTATGAAATTACAACAATGCCATTATGTGATTATAAATTTGGATTAATCTAATTAATCCCAATTGATCTAGTAAATAATTAATCTCATCCAATAACATTTAATTATTTTGATTGATAATTATAATGTCAAATGTTATTTATTATCAAACATAATTGGCTAACCGAGTTCTCAACGAGTACACTTCATATTGTGGTACACTCTAAGTTCAGACATATTCGTCATATGAACATAGTTCATATGTACGTAATTCAGCCACCTACGAAAATTAAAAGAACACGAATGACCTTTCAAAACTATACAAGTCGAGGTCATCACATATGTTTAACAATCTTTCTGTCGTAAGTTATTAGAGTTGTGATTAGGAAACATAGATTATATCATCAAATTTCTAGGACACACATTTCATATTGTCAACATGTCCATGATTCTTTACAATTAATAAGAACACTATTTCTGATGTATATGAGATCAACCGTAGGTGATCGGATTTGGCCAAATCTTAAGATTGATGAACTCATAAACATAGATACATAAACTCCTTATGATACACATACATGCCGACATATCATATCTTAATATGCACTGATTAACGAGTGCATCTGTCCACACCCAACAAAAATCTAACGGTCAGACCATGAAAGGTCTTTGAGATACATGACATTAAAGTGTGGAGGATCACACACAAAATCAATGCTATCATATAGTCAAAGGATAACATATGCTACTCGACTCGAGGAGATTCCTATTGACGGTGGTGTGCACTACCAACTATTAGAAATCATTCGTGAGTCATTCAATATTCATTCCAATTAATATCCACATGTCTATTCGAGCTTTCCTTGTGCATGGTCCATTGGGTTAGACCATTGGAACTATAATTCTAATATACGACAAGTACTAGTCTTTTAGGTTATAGGAATTCGACCATATTCCAAAACCAACGACTATGAATAGTTTAAGAATAGTTTATAATAGTAATACTATCCTAATGACAGACCACATTCGGTGTCCACTATTATTATATAACTATTCTAAGGTCGGTGTCATTCTCACCATATAAATATATATGTATATATTAAACCAATATGTATATATTAAACCAATATGTACTAAGAGATAATGACACAATAATAATACCATTAACAAACTGAAATGAAAATATATTTATTTTATTAATAAATAATAAAATATAATATACAATATATTATTCGGATTGGCACTCTAAACTTAAACTTCAACATAAAGTTTAAAGAGAATGGTGTTCTCTGGTCGAGGATCGTACAATTATCCGATACGACCAAAGTATGTCTGGGAGTTCATCTGCCCATGCTCTCTTAGCTCTCTCTAGTCACTTCTTGAAAGTGTTAAGGAAGGTTTTATTGGAAGACTCGCTCAGGTTGTTGGCTTAGAGGAAGCATGGAGTTGAGAAGCTGACCTTGATTCCCAAATTCTTGTAGAAGTCTTGAAAGTGGTGACTGCTGAATTGAGAGCCGTTGTCAGTGACTACCTCTTTGGGCATCCCAAACTGACATATGATGTTCTTCCATATTAATCTATAAAAGTGAACATATAGACTCATTGACAGGGAGTTGTTGGAAGGTTGCTAACGATGTCCATTCCCCATTTCATGAATGGCCATGGAAGAGTATGAGATTGAGTTTTTCTGGTGGCAGATGAGAGACTTGAGTAAATATTTGGCACTTGTTTCATCGTCGAGTGAAGTCTACTGAGTCATCTCGCATGGTAGGCCAATAGTAGCTTACTATGAGGGATCGACATGCCATACTCATTCCTCTTCAATTGTTCCCACATTCTCCCTCATACAACTCGGCTAGCAAATATTGGGCTTCTTCAGGGGTAACACATTGAGATAGTGCCCAGAGTAAGATCTTTTTAGAAGTTGGCCATCATACATTGTGAATCTTGTAGCTTGGTGTT
>SKCR01052497.1:0-18359 GCA_019454045.1 Zanthoxylum bungeanum | reverse complement strand
AATAAATTCAATAAAACAATTTTAAGTGAATTTACCGAAATACCCTTGCTTTGTATTTTTGTCCATTTTAGTCCGAAATTGATCCAATCAATTTTGAATGATTCTAAATCATTTCTAAGATGAACTTATGATGTTCAAAACATCAAAACACCAAAATCCCCAAATTTTCTACACAAAGCCGAGAGCACCATTTGGTGCCAAAATTGTGCATTTGCACTTTCATGCTTCAAGACACATCCAAATGATATCCAATCAACATGAAACTTTATATGCATCATATACACACATAAATACACAACATATATGAAAACCCCCAAATTTGGAGTTAGTCATAAACCCTAATTTTTCAATTTCCTCAAATTGGACAAATTAGGCCATATACATTAAATCAATTGTTTCAATCATCAATATTACATCCAATTCAAGTCTCAACACAATGAAACAACTCAAGATCAAATCTAGGTCATTTAAGAGTGGGTCAATAACTCTAGAATAGCAACATGGTTTCATAAACCTTAAAAGAATACATATAACTACACTAGTTACATTCTTTCTTCACCATACATGCTCAACACTTCATTCAAACTTCCATCAACAAAAAACACAAAGAAATAAAGAAAGAAATTATCTAAGAACAACATATGTTGAAGCCTAGAACCTAAGGAACATATTCCTCTCTAATAGTAAGTTTGAAAAACTTACTAAATTCCAAGCTTTTTCTTTGATAAGTCTTTCTTTCTCTAGCTTTCAAAGTTTCTTCAATGGAGTTTGTTTGTATAAAGTGTATTAGGTTAAGTGTATCATGAAATGAAAATCAATTTATACTTGTTCCCTTTTGCCTTGGCCGAAAATGCCAAGCCAATACAAGAAAAAAATTTCAATTTCATTTCAAATTATGTAATCAACTTGCATAAATATCTTAATACAACTTTATTAGATATTTATTTAAGTCAACAAAAGCAACTAACATCATTTACTTTAAATATCCTAATGTAAGATATTTATATTTAATTAATTTAATCATTTAACAATTAATTAATTAATTAATTAATCAAATACAAATATATTAAATATATGTATAATATTTACATTAAATATTAAAAAACATATATTCATTTAGGAAATAAGTCAAATAACTCATTTTGACTATTAATTAATGTGTATTTAAATTGATCAAGTATTAAATGTAAATACACAATAATTAAGGAAATGACTATCTAGTCTCTTTAGCATGTATCTTGCGTTTAACCATTAAACGACTTTATAAATAATCAATATTATTTATTTATGTTGCTCTAGTGCTCAACGAGTATGTTTCATTATTGAGACTCTCTAGGTTCAGGTATATCCGTCACGAAATCTAATTTCGTGTCCATAATCTATCCACCCGTAGATTATGACGATCACGGATAATCTCGCTAAACCATACAGGTCGAGGTCATCGCAAATGTATAATTCCTCCGTCACAGGTATCCGGATAAATCCCAGAGATATAGATGTAAACGTCAAATCTCTATCGGGACTATCCAGTCGACTATTCTATTAGCAATCACAAAAAGAATGTTTAGAACTAGCTTCTAAACTTACCACGGGCCCATGGTTTTATCTGATTGCTAATCATATGGACTACCTATGCTCTGGTACACAGAACTGACGGATCCTATCTTGATACACATAGGACACCCTGAGGATCTATCTACACCCAACGAACAGGCGGAGGTCTGATCTAAATAGATCGGTGACGTGACTGCCGTCTAAGTGTAGAAGATGTCTCATGTGCCCACAATGGCATCTCAAGTCTAAGAATCACAAGTGCTACTCAACCCAAGAAGATTCTTATTGACGCTGGTGTACCATCCATTAAGAATCTTCGGTGAGTCGTTCAGTGTTTATCCGCTATAAACACCTACACGTCTATACTAGTCTCCAAGACTAATGGTTCATTGAGAAACCATTGGAATCATATATTCCAGTATACGACATGTATCGGTCTCAACGGGTTTACTTTACTGACCAAGTAGTGTAAACCTTGACCAGGAACTGTCTGAGAATGACAACGTCATGATACTACTCAATGTCCGTTGCGACGCTTTTGCAACTGTACCATGACTAATCATTCTAAGGTCATTACGTCTTTACCATATAAAAGATTAGATTATATTATAGAAACTGCATATATTATTACTGATAATAACGTTTTACAGAAGTATTTAACAAAAATACAACCGGGAATTGGCGCTCTGAGCACCAACCCCTACAAAAGGTTCAACCCTTTAGCGTTGAATTTGAATTTAAACGCTAAAGGCTAGACCTTTAGCGTTGAATTTGAATTTCAACCCTAAAGGCTAGACCTTTAGCGTTGAATAACTCTTTTGATGCTAAAGGGGCTAAAGCTTCAACCCTCTACTGTCGAATTTGACATTAAAGGGTAGACCTTTAGCATCGAATTTGACGTTAAAGGATAGACCTTTAGCGTCGAACACTTAGACGCTAAAGGGTAAATTTAATTTTTTGAATTTTCCGCCTTCTAAAATTTGAATTTATCGCCTTCTAATATTAGATTTAAATTTTTGACTTTTAGAGACGGATTTTAGATGGTTTGATGCTAAAGATCAAAATTTTGACGGAAATAATTCCCGATATTTGAGCACCTTTATTGACGAAATAGACTTTCATCACTAAATGTTATTTTTTTCTATAAATATTCATTTGCTCTTTCATTTCTCTTATTCTCACTTTCTTCCTCTCCAACTCTTCTTTCCTCTCTTATTTTTTTTTCCTTAAGAGTTTTGTTTCATTTTTTGTATTTTATGTTAACATCCAATGTTTTTATTTTGTTTGTAGAATAATAAATGAAGATGAAGAAATAGTGGAAATGAAGATGGTGAAGAAAATGAAAAATAAATGAAAGTGAAGATGAAGAAAACATAGAAAATTATAGAAAATTATAGTTTATCATTTTGTTTACTATTTTATGTTTGTTTGTTGTGATAAATTTTGTAATTTTATTTTTATATCAATAAAGATATCCTTATTATAATTTTTTATAATAATTTTGTAATGATGTTCTTATGTTTTCAAAAATTTAATTACTTTTGTAATGGAAATTAATTTATAATGTCAATTTTGTTATAATTAATTTTTAAAACTAATTATAACGAATTTTTGAAAATTATTTTCATCTTTAGCGTCAAAATATTTCGTCGCTAAAAGGTTTTTGCGTCGAAGTAAAATTTTGATGCGAAAGCTTGGTCGAAGAAAATAAATTATTTTAGCGATAAAATATTTCGTCGCTAAAGATATATTTTTATCATTAAAATTGATTTTTAACACTAAATATCTTCATCGACCAATAATTCACGTCAAAATTTTATTTCGACGCAGAAGACCTTTAGCGACGAAATGTGAAATTTTAGTCTTTTATGCCGCCTACACGGAATATTGAAAAATTGCGACATAATTGAATTGTACCAAAATGATGGCTTCCTTCCTCCTTTCACATCTATCACTGTTAATTCGTGTACAATACAAAGACGTGTGATAGGGATTGAATTAATTAGCTAATTTTTTTTTTTTTTTTTTTTTTTTTTTTTTTTATTTTTTTTAATTGTGAACACTCACATCACATTTTCTTTATTTCTTCCCTCTTCATTACCATAATTATTTCTTTCAATTTCTTAAAGAAACTAATGAATATAGATAGAGTATAATCACAATAAAAGATTCATTAAGAAATTTAGTTTGTTTTCGCTTGCCTCATCAAGCATGCAGATCGGGATATCGCCCTTTAATAAATATATAGCATCAATATAGCTCAAGTACAATTGCTATTTTTTTATTTAATAAATATTGTAATTTGTATCAAGTTCTGATCCTTTTTGTATGTGTTTGGATTTTATAATTTTCTACATATGCATGTAAAATAATAGACCGTTAAATTTCAATTATTTATAATTTTTTTTATCTAATAATTATCAATAATAATTTATAAAAAAATTCAACACAAAATTGATGTTAATATTGTATCTAAGTCTTCTTTGGAGTTTTATTTTCTTAATGATTCTTTATTTACAAAAATTCTTATTGGCTAAGGTCCAATTTCTTTTTACACGTAGGTTTATTAATCTGAATTTGACTTGGTCAAAGGCTGAGGATGTTGATATATATCATAATTTTAGAAAAGATAATTAAATAAGAACATATATGTAGAATATTTGATTATTTAACCCCCCCCCCCCCCCCCCCCCCTTTTTTTTTTGGGGAATAAAGGATGAAAAAAATCCTCCAACCAAATGATAAAATTACGAATTTGTAAAGTAAATTGATCTAAACAATGAGCTATGGTTTATTATAATTGTGGGTATTAGCTAACTCAACTAATAAAATCTCTTGAATGTTATAGGAATTCTAACTTTTAAGGTTTAAATCTCGTTTAAATAAGTGAGAAGAGACATAAATAATTATTAGACAATAATTAAAATATATATATATATATATATATATATTATAATACATTATAGTATTACAATTAAAAATTTATCGAGACTAATCTGGATGTATGGGAAAGTTATTTTCTTTCAAAATTTCACCATATAAATAACGAATATGTTATTTTTAAGTCATTCTCACAAAGACACAAAAACTAGAAACGAACACATATCAGATCTTTCGGGAGCAGTCCGAATCATATTGGAAGGACATCATAATCATTCTTGAAGCAATCTAAATATATATATATACACACACCAATTAATGTGTTTGTCGAAATTTAAAGTCCAACCTAAAACATATATTAATTTTAAAGAAATGCTATATAACTTAATTTCGGGTTGGTCGGTAAATTTGGGTAGAGTTTTTGTGAGGCGCATCTTCAAGAAACACGCCTCCCGTAAAAGGGGCGTGTCTGATGAAGGTCACCTCTCCTAACCTTTCATGAGGCGAAATGATCTGAACCTAAACTTGAGCCTAAGACATGTGCCTGGGCGCGCCTTTGACAATTATGGTAGGATTTTTGTTGTGGTGTGAGTGAATAAAAAATTCATATATAATTGTTAGTCATCGGGCCTAGTTCTATTAGTCTTTGGATCACAACCTTGGACGTGATTCTATCAGTCTTGTTCTTATTCATTTTGGAGCACAAAAACTAGTCTTTATATAAACGATATAGATGTTTAAATTCTCTTTTTTGAAATAATATATATAAAGAAGAGATTTAGAACTTCATTAAACTTATAAAAAAATAGAGAATTATTAAAAAATCCAATCTACCATCACTTATTACTATTAAGGTTAAACTTCTAATTAACTTTGTAAGGGTGGTCACAGAACAATTATTTTTTTTAAGAATTGTTACATTTTAATTAGCCCAACCTTATTTTTTTGTTAAGACAAACATATTTTTTCAGAAGGACAATCACATTTTTTTTTTGGGTAAGAACTATCACATTGTTTATAAGGACTATCACTTTTCTTTTCATTTTTCTCTCATCCTTGTTAGCCATCGGCAGCTATCTTTTTCTCTATACACACACCCTTACTCTCTAGACCCCCAAGATTTATTTTAAGTCATCTTATTTACCACCAAATCAAATAAAATATTTTCTCGACTATTGTACTCTATTCAGAATAATAATAATATCATTAATTAAGTTCAATAAAATATAAAGCTCTCTTTATCATTTCAATCTATATCAACTTAAATATATCCCGAACTCATTTGACATATAGTAAAAGAGTAATGCTACTTTGACAAAATTAAAGTTACAAAATTTTGACAAAACCTATAAAAAGATTAAAATATCCTTTGTTTTATATCCAACGAAGCTAGATAAAAAAAAAAAAACTAAACTTCTTTGTCACTTTTCAATTTCACACATACAAAAAAATATCCTCAATAATATTTAAACTTGCAGTAACGGACATTTTAGTCATTAAATATATTTTGTCAAAATTTTGCAACTATATGAGTCCTTTCTTTGATAACAACTAATAAAAAAAAAAAAAAAACCCTTACATAACCTTTCCCTCTCCTCTCTTTTCTCTCTTTTCCTCCTCCAAAAAAAAACCCTAATTCATAGCTATGGATTCTAGTAATAATCATCAAGGTCACACCTCATCAAATAATTATCTCCATTTTGCCCTCTCTCAATCTCAAGCACACAGCTTAAATCCAAACAGATCTTTCTTGAATCTTGATTTAGTTAATCATGGAACTTTTTCAAGCTCATCACCATCATCATCATTTATGCAGCAGCAGTCACAGTTACTCAATCATCAAATCACAAACGTTGTTGCTAAGAACCCAAAGAAGAGAACAAGAACTTCAAGAAAGACTCCGACAACAGTTCTGACCACAGACACGTCTAATTTCCGAGCAATGGTGCAAGAATTCACCGGGATCCCGGCCCCGGCGGAGCAGCCTTCTCAAAATATGTTGAAAAATTTTATGCAACAAAATTTAAACCACCCAGTTGTCTCATTCCCCAGTACTTTTGGTGCCAGTAATTTTGGCTTGAAGCCTTCTTTAGAAGATCATCATCATCATCATCGTGATCGTCATCATTTGGATATGAGCCATGCCCATGTTGGGCTACCAAATCAGCAGGATCACTTGAGGTCTTTTGAGGGTAGTTTTGGTAATTCGTCATAAAGGGTTACAAGTTGTAAGTTGAACTATACTCAGCTTCTTCATCTGATTTTCACCATGACAGGAATTTGGAGACTGTTTCTACAAGAGGTGAAGGTACAGTCGATTCATGGATTTATCCTTCAGATTAATAAATAAATAGGGAAACAAAAAAACTTTGAATGAAGAAGATTTTTGCTGCACTACGTACTACTCTCACCACATTATCTTTAATTCTTATTTTATTATATTAAATAGAAATAACTTTGAATTTTAGTTAAAAATTTTCATCTTAATGTCTCTTAATTACTTGATTAAGTACAATTACATAGAAGTTTCAACTTTTTAGTAGTATTTTTTTTTAAGTTGAATTTTCTTGATCTTTGAATGTTGGAGCAACAATTTCTTCTCGGTATAGCGCAGTCTTTTACACTAACTACTACGATCTTATCCAATGGGATCGAGAAAATATAAGTACATATATGCTCTTGTTTTTAGCAGTTTATATTATTAGTGGTCCAGTGTTTTTGTTTTCATTTTGCTATAGAACAAGAGAATCAAAGTGCCGTGTCCAATTTCTAAATTTCATCCAATTTCAATTCTATACTGTTGTTACTTTCTCTTTTACAATCATACTGTTATTAATAACACATTAAAACTTGAAATGATCATCATGGTGGTTAATTAGTTTGTTTACTTTAATTATGTTGATGAATAAGAATGTGGGCATTATTTATCCTCATGTTAATGTATCTCTTGATTCCATGATTTAACTTTTGAGGCTGAGATATGATTAGGGGAGCCAATGGTGGCAAGATTAGTGGATTCCTTACCTGCCACAATCATAATTCATAAACTCTATAAGCTGAAATTAATTTAATTAATTATTTTGATATCAGCATCTTTAAATATGTGCCGAATCAAAGTCTCTCATCCTCCCTTAATTAAGAGAAAAACTTATGTGAAACGAATATATCAACATAGTCTGTTATCTTTTACATAGTTCGGGAGTCGATCGCAACGGAGCATCAGGATATAATGATGCCCTCGCTTGGCGCCATTCCCGAACCTAATAACAGACATGCAGGCTCGCCAATACTTTTTTATCATTTGGTAGAGAAGTGGACGTGATGAACTAAATAATGGTTATCACAAATATAATATTATAGGACTTGTTAAATTTAAAATAAAATTTATTATTTTAATATTATAATAGGACTCGTTAAATTTAAAATAAAAATTTATAAGATCTACTTTGACGCTAAATAGTAGAGAAATTTTTACTATCGGCTGAGCAAGCTGAACTGAAATATCTGATCCATAGAAGTATTTATCTTTAGCTAGAGACATGTCTTCTTATCGTTTTAAAACAATCCCTCAGTATCCATTTAACAAAATATTTAATTTAATTACTCTAACCAAGGCCAGCTATTGTTTAATTTCGATATATTATACAGCTGCTAGAAATAGATAATTAAAAAAATATATATCAATTAATGTATGGAACATCAATGCCACATAACAGCATTTTTATAATTGATGTTGTAAAAAATATTATAAGCATGTGATCCACGAATTCCGCTTCTTTAATGAGACAATAGAAAAGCGAATCTGTTGCGTGGATGCCTTAATAACTTAATTGTGAATTAAGAAACCCCTACCTAGAAATAATTAAAACGAATCTTTTGATTTAAAATTTTGTATAATCATAATTTTAAATTTGATGATAGAGATTCAAAATCAACAAGTAACATTTAATGTGACTAACTCATCCAACTTCCATGTTCTTGGATTTAATGAGATCAATGATTATAAAATTATATCAAGTTTAATACTATCAAATTTGAGATATATTGATAAATGTTTCATGTTTGTATTAACGGTTTTAAGTTAAATGGTAGAAATTTCAAATTCATATGTTTTTATTTTAACTTAAGAGAAAAATTTATATAAGACAGATTCAATAGATACAATTAATGAATGCAGACATGTATTAATCAATAACTTTTTTTTATCTCTATTATTATTGATTAATGTCAAATTTAATATATAAATATATATATGTAAAATATAATGCGGCAAATTAACCAAACTATCATATAAATTATATAACATAGACTAATTAGCTAGGTTAACATATTACGAGTAGAAGAAGAGGTAATTTGGAACATTATTGTACATAACAAACCATGCATGTTACTCGATCCATCCTTTTTCAAATCATGCTGTTATGATCGTGATGGCAACTTGTAGTTAGCTATTAGTTTGTATATTTACACTGTGATTCAATTGTATGACTTAGTATGCGTAAGCAATGATGAAATTAGGTTAAGTTCTGACGCAATTTGGTCTATTTAGAGTTGTAAACAAATAACTCATAGCTTATAGACTTCATGTTGCAATATTTGACCATAAGCTTCGGATCTGGCCACAACATTTGAATCCTTCGACAAAAGGATATCGAACGAGCAGTGGCATAGCCAAAAAATCAAGTCAGCAAAGTTATGGAAAATAAATATAAATAAAAAACATATAAAATATTTATATTTATATTTATACGTGAATATTTTATACATTATAATCGTCCATGACGTGATTTTATGTTTTGAAAACCTTACATGATAGTTTCATTATGAATGTTCCTAAATATTTTTTTTTCTATATATGTAACTAAATTATGTATCATTCATCCATTGATCTCTCATCATATTACATAGTCTAGTCTAATTCACAATATTTATAGCTGAAAATACTATCTCTACAGTGACAATTTCAACAAGTAAAGTGAAAACTAATGTCTAAAGTAAACTAATGGATATACCTTATCATTTTTAGTTTGAACCAATATTTTTGCAAGATCATCAATCCCATTCAATTTCAAAAACTCAACACTACAACGCATATCCATAATGTAGGTATCAAGTTGACCCTATAGTACGAGAGCTCTATTGAAGAGAAATCTATGGGATAAAATTGACACTACAAAAAATAAGGTCTTTAGCGTTAAAAAACATTGACGTTAAAAGAAGATATTTTGCTGCTAAAGGATATTAGTGTCGAATATTTTCGACTCTAATACGTGTATGAAAAAGACTATTAGCGTCGAAACTATTCTTTCAACGCTAAAGTACAACATTTTGCGTCAAAACCTTTTCGACGCTAAAATTGAGACATTTAGTGTTAAAAAAAATTTCGACGCTTAAGCACATATTTGGCGAAGAATATTTTCGATGCCAAATAATTTTTTACTTAATAAAAAACTTATTTATTTTTACCTTTAGTGTCGAAAGTTTCGAAACTAAATGTATTTTTAAAATAAAAAATGAAAGTTTATTTTATTATTTTTAGCGTCGAATTTTTCGACGCTAAATGTGAAATAATATTAAAAAATAAATAATTATTTTATTACCTTTAACGTCGAATATTTCAACGCTAAATATGAAATAATATTAAAAAATAAATAATTATTTTATTACTTTTAGCGTCGAATGCTTCGACGCTAAAGGGGAAGTAATATTGAAAAATAAATTATTATTTTATTACATCTAGCGTCAAAACATTCGATGCTAAAGGTTTACAGATTTTTTTTAAAAATATTATTATAATAAAAATAATTTTACTGTATAATAGTAAAATTATTTTTATTCTAATTTTTTTATTCTTACAAATTTAAAAATAAATTAAATTAAAGTATAAATTAAATTAAATTAAATTTATAATTAAATTTTATTAAATAAATTAAAGTACATTAGACGATGGGCAAAAAGAATCCTGACGTACTTAAGAACAACTAAGGATTTATTTTTGATTTATGAGAGAGGTAAATTGAGGGTTACACTGATTCTAATTAAGGGTAAGATATAGATGATAGAATGTCTACATCCATATTTATTTTTCATCGATAATGGAGGACCTGTTAGTTAGAAGAGTTCCACGTAAACTACTACAACTATCTCTATTACGTAAGTTGAATAATTTGCTGATTCTGACGCTATAAAATAGGCTTTTGGCACTGTACTTTCGTAACTGAATATTGAATGGTTTTTTCCATTGTCATTCAGTAAATTTATACTGTGATAACAACAGAGCTATGAGAATCTAGGTCTCACCAGAAATCTAACGAATATTCTAACCAAGTATCACTAGATCAGTTAGTTTATAATGTATAAATTGCTAATCATGTTTCCAACTCTGTAGCGGAAATGTTGCGGACCCATTGACCTAGCCTATGACATAATAGCGGCTGAATCACCATCTTTTGAAGATGGGTATCTGATACCGATGCGATTGGCTCAAGTGCAAGTGGGAGTTTATTGGGGATATGCCATAGACAATCGTGTCATACGGTTCAGGGGTATTATCCTTATATAAATATAATCTTATTATTACTTGTAAATTAGTTTACGATTAATATAATGGAAATCTTATAACATTTTGCATATGTTCAAGTGATATCACATAGTTTAGTAAAATACGATCCCGTGATATATTACATGTCGAGACTCTATCTACAATAAATTGTATATATGAGTATAAAATTTTGATTTAAATACATCCGAATTTGTTCTCGGTTGAGGTGATGTCATCAGGGATGATCATATCGCATGACTGACATATTTTTAATGATGTTATAGATCAGTACTTGATACTGATATTTGGGTGACGAGTCTCACGTGATAAGAGCATGGACATGAGTTATGTGTTTGAGAAACATGTTACTAAACGTGACGAATCACATGGGCGATTACCCACAGTCAATGATTCATCGAACAGCGATACTAGTGTACCACTAGTCCTTTGACTTGAGACATCACATATGCTGATTGCATTGAGATATATTATTCACTTGTGTATAAAGCACCGAGCTCATCACGCCTAGTGAAAGAAACTTGTTGGCAATATGTTCTTAATGTATGAAGACATATGATCATCAAGATGGAATCTGCTGACTCAGGTACTTGAGCTTGAGATCATAGGCAGACATATCATACATGAGGATTAAGTCTTCGGCAAGAGCACACAGCTTCTGAAAATGTTATTTTCAGATACGTGAATCATGTATATGATTGATTTTCTTATCTTATTATAACATCTTGTCAAGGCAAAACGCTACCAGTAGGCGACAGGTTGCCCCATCACCCTCAGTCTCATGACACATACACACATACTATGTAAACATACATAAACCATAACAGATTCACTCATTCCAATCATCTAGACAACATATCATATCTTGTCATACATCCATAAAACACATACTTCAATTTTATACATAACTAATAGCTCGACCTCGTGGCCCCACACAATAAATACATTCACATACAAATGGGCCAGACTCAGACAACATGGGGATTGTGGTGTACGACTAATATGATGTCCTCATCTTCTCCAAAGCTCATCCTCAAAAGCAGAAACTTGAAACGTACAAGACCAACACTGAAAATGGGGGGTCAGATCTCATAAAAGACATAGTAAGTGAACACAGAAAACAACGTCAAGACGATATATCATATAAAATACACATATTATATAAATGACGTTGAACCTGGCAATGGAGTGTGGCAGAGCTGGAAAACTGAAAACAAAATCAGATACATATATACACGAAACATATCATATGTAGAAACCCATATACATATAAGAATATATTCTGGATAGCCTACATATGAATGGCATCTATACATAAATCGAAAATTTTTAACGTATCAGAATACAGAAAACTAATTTACAATTTAAGGACCAAAGACACGTCAAAATAGAAAACATAGACATGACCTGAAAATATGTCAACAGAAAACTGACATCAGAAACAGAATCAAAGAACATCAAAAACTGAAATCACGTAAACAGAATCGAACATCAACTTTTTTAAAAAAACATATATCATGAAGATGATATCTTTTACAGGTTTTGAAAGGAACTCATTTCTCCTGGCATCTTCAAGAAACACACAAAGAAAGTCAAAAAATCCATCAACGTTAAATAGTCCAATTGGTTTCTGGTGTATGTCCAAGTTCGCCCAAGATAGCACTGTAAAAATTTCCTCCATCGTGACCAAGCCACCTGGCAAAACAATAAAAGCATCAGCATGGTTAATCATTTCAACAAGTCGTTCGGACATACCTGGCATGATGCATTCATCTCCGTTTGATTATCCGATAAGATTCACCTCCGCCAAAGGTTTTGGGATGATTCCCAAAACTTGACTACCTCCTTCTTGTACGACCCTTGAAATGTACCTCATTAGTCCAAGATTGCCACCGTAATATACTAAGTGCATATTCCTCTCAGCCATGTCTCTACCCAATTCTTGTGCTGCCTCAGCGAATTCTGGTTTAGAACCAGAGCTAGTTCCGCAAAACACACAGATGTTAACAACTCGTCTTCTTGAAATTGCTTCCGTTTTTTTGTATATATATTTCCTTCTCAATTCTGGATGTCTACAAGAGAGCAATGACGAGCTGAATTTATAGATCCTGAAAATGGGTCAGTAATAATAGCACTAGTACCTTCCAAATGATAATTATTAGCTAAACAGTAAATAAATCGTGAAAGTCAAAAAGTCTGGATCATGTCGGCGAAAATAAGAGAAAATAACAAAAAAAATCACAATTATTAGTTAAAGACAAAGAGATAATAATATGTATAGATAGAATAGTTTGAATGACATCTATGTGTCAGAGACAAGCTTCCCATCCAATTTTCTTATAAATTGGCAAACATGATCTTTTAAAGTCAGATTCCTGAGACTTAATTGTTGTCTTTCTTTTCGAAACTGTGTATGTAACATGCGAATTACGTGATACACATATCCACTGGGATGCGTCTCAAGAGTCAATGATACGTCATCTAAAGACTCCTTACTCATGTCATCCCTAATGAATTTTATTTTATCTTTGCGGTTATCAAACACCATTCCTAAAGAACGAAAATGAGTATTACATGTACAACGTGCACATTTATAGCAATCACCTAATCTTTTAGCTATTCTTTTCTTAGCATAGGTGCTTCTACCTAAACCAGACAGAAATGAAATAAAAGATTCAGATGACTCACCTGCCAATCAGACTCGTGCTTCAATTATCCAACGAATGTCATTAGGAATACCTTATATCATGAGAAGTCTCATTCGTTCAATACGTGCTTTGTAGACTTTCATCAGAGAGTTTTGATGGAGAGAAGGAAAATGCTTGTGAAGATTTGCGAGAACGTCTTCCATCATGTCTGTGACTTTTCCTATAAAAATTAAACACACAAAAATAAAACACACCAAATCTCAATATATACACAAATTTCGTGGGTTGCCTCCATGCTAGCGCTACCTTTAACGTCGTCAGCTAGACATGACTTCCTGAACGTTAAGCTGGGTCTGCAAGTGTGAGAATTTCTTTTTTTTTCGCTCAAATGATTCTCCCCAATAGTGTTTGACACGCTGGCTGTTTACCCCGATTGTGTTGTTGGAAACTACTTCGTAGGGTAACACTTGAGTAATCACAAATGGACCTGTCCACCTTGATTTCAGCTTTTCAGGGAAAATTTTCAACCTTGAATTGTATAACAACACCTGCTGCCCTGGTACCAGTTGTCTTCGCACTATTTTTTTATCATGCCATTTCTTGGTCTTTTCTTTGTACAGTTTGGCATTCTCATAAGCATGAAGGCGAAATTCCTCCAATTCGTTCAGTTGGTGGAGCCGTTTCTCTCATGCTGCTTGTAGATCAAGATTTAACTTCTTCAGTGCCCAATACACTTTATGTTCGAGCTCCACAGGCAGGTCACCATTCGATATGGGGACATACCAATGGGTGTCTTGTAAGCTGTTCGGTTGGCCCATAATGCGTCATCCAGTTTCATAGATTAGTCTCTTCTTGTTGATCCAACGGTTCTATCCAAGATTCTTTTGATCTATTTGTTTGAAATTTCAACTTGACCACTTGATTGCGGAGGTAAGCAGTGGCAACTTTGTGTGTAACTCCGCATTTGGATAGGAGTGCATCAAAGTATATGTTGTAGAAGTGTGTGCCACCATCACTTATGATTGCCCGAGGTGTTCAGAAGCGAGTGAAAATATTCTTTTTAAGGAATTTTAACACCACTTTTGAGTCATTTGATGACAATGTTATTGCTTCAACCCATTTGGAGACGTAGTCTACTACAACCAGAATGTACAGGTTTCCATATGATGGAACAAAGGGTCCCATAAATTCAATTCCCCATACATCAAATATCTCCACTTCGAGAATGATTTGAAGAGGTCCTTCATTTTTCCTCAAAATATTTCCCATTCTATGGCACATGTCACATTGAAGAATGAATAAGTAAGCATATTTAAATAAAGTGGGCCAGAAAAAACCTGATTGTAGGACTTTGGCTACAGTTTTATCTCCGCTGAAGTGTCCGCCGTATGGTGATGAATGACAATGCTACAAGACACTATTTACCTCCTCCTGTGGAACACAACGTCTCAATAATTGATCAGCACAACGTTTGAACATGTACGTCTCATCCCATATATAATGCTTGACTTCTTTGAAGAATTTCTTTCGTTGCTGATGTGTCAATTCCAACGGCCATTTTCCTGATACTATGTAGTTTACATAGTCAGCATACCATGAGACTTCCTGCTATTTGATGGCAAACAACTGTTCATCTGGAAAATTTTCTTTGATTGTAAGCTCAGTGCCAGTTGTACCTCTATTTTCGAGCCTTGATAAGTGATCTGCCACTTGATTTTTTGTCCCCTTTCTGTCTCGGATCTCCACGTCAAATTCTTACAGCAGAAGTACCTGACAGATCAATCTGGGCTTGGCATCTTTCTTCACGATCAGGTATTTGATTACTGAATGATCTGTGTAGACCGCCACTTTGGGACCCAGCAGATAGGAACATAATTTATCAAAAGCAAACACAACTGCGAGCAACTCCTTTTCAGTTGTTGGGTAGTTGAGTTGTGCTTCATTCAAAGTTTTGCTGGCGTAGTAGATGGTGTGAAAAACTTTTGCTTTGCGTTGTCCCAAAACTGCACCTACAGTAAAATCACTGGCATCGCACATCACTTCAAATGGAAGCGTCCAGTCTGGTGCTACTATGATGGGGGTAGAGATCAGCTTCTGTTTTAAGATCTCAAAAGCATGGTGGCATTCTTTGGTGAAGTTGAAAGGCACATCTTTCTCCAGCAGATTGCACAGAGGTTTAGCTATCTTGGAGAAGTCTTTGATAAATCTTCTGTAAAATCCTGCATGCCTGAGAAAACTTCGAATCCCTTTAAATGATGTTGGTAGAGGTAATTTTTCTATTGTCTCGATTTTTGTTTTGTCTACCTCAATTCCTTTATGTGAGATCCAATGTCCCAGGACAATGTCTTCATGCACCATGAAGTGGCATTTCTCCCAGTTGAGTACCAGGTTGGTATCTTCACATCTTTGTAACATTTTTTCCAGATTTTACAAGTAGTGGTCAAATAAGTCTCCAAACACTGAGAAGTCATCCATGAAGACTTTCATGCTTTGTTCTATCATGTCTGAAAAAATGGCCATCATGCAACGTTCAAATGTGGCAGGAGCATTACATAGTCCAAATGGAATCCTACGAAAAGCAAAAGTACCATAAGGGCATGTAAAAATGGTTTTCTCTTGATCTTCTGGGGAGATGGCAATCTGACTGTATCCTGAATATCTGTCCAGAAAATAGTAGAATTCATGTCCCGCCAATCTGTCTAGCATCTGGTCAATGAATGATAGCGGGAAATGATATTTCCTTGTTGCTTTGTTCAGCTTCCTGTAATCCCTGCATACCCTCCATCCAGTCACTGTTCTTGTTGGAATCAGCTTATTCTTTTCATTTGTGACTACAATCATTCCTCATTTCTTGGGTACACATTACATAGGACTCACCCAAGTACTGTCAGAGATGGGGTATATGATGCCTGCGTCCAACCATTTGATAATTTCTTTCTTTATGACTTCTTTCATGATTGGATTCAATCTCCGTTGATGCTCCACTGTGGCTTTGTACTCGTCATTCATCAGGATTTTATGCATACAAAATGATGGACTAATGCCTTGAATGTCTGCTATAGTCCAGCCAATAGCTCTCTTGTGCTCGCGTAGCACTCTCAACAACTTATCTTCTTGCACCCATGTTAGCGACGAAGAAATAATCACATGTAATTCAGAAGAGTTTTCCAAGTATGCATACTTGAGATGGCTTGGAAGTGGCTTTAGTTCCAACTGCGGTGGTTCATCAATCGAGGGCTTGATTCGCTCATTTTTCAGTAATTCCAAGATTTCCACATGTGGTGTTGATCTGAAGCGAGATCCTCCGTCAAGATAGTTGATACATTCCAGAATCTCATTATCTAGCTTTTTGTCAGTCATGTTGGTGATGTATGCTTCAAGTTTGTCTGTGGAAAATTATATTGCATCTGTGTTCTGGATGATATTGTCTATTACATCAAGTCTGAAATATTCCTCCTCATTTTCATTATTCGAGAATTTCATGGCTTTGAAAACATTGAATGTTACTTCTTGGTCCTGTACCCTCATGGTTAGTTCACATTTTTATACATCAATAATGATTTGACCTGTAGCCAAGAATGGTCTTCCGAGGATGATGGGTACGTCTTTGTCTTCCTCCATGTCAAGGACAATACAATCTGATGGGAAAATGAATTTATCGACTTTGACCAATACATCTTCCACTACACCTCTCAGAAATGTGAGCGATCTATCAGCAAGTTACATAGTGATTGAGGTGGGCTTTGCTTCTCCAATCTGCAGTTTCCTGTAAATAGACAAAGACATCAAGTTAATACTAGCACCTAAATCACACAAAGCCTTACGGAAGTAATGTTCTCATATGGTACAAGAGATGGTGAAACTGTCGGGATCTTTCAACTTTAGGGGGGCTTCTTCTGAATGATGGCGCTGTATTCTTCTATCAATGCTACCGTCTCGTAATCTCCCAATCTTCGCTTTCGTGATAGAATATCTTTCATGAATTTGACGTCGCTAGGCATTTGCTCCAATGCTTATGCAAATGGAATGTTGATATGTAGCTTTTTGAATATCTCCATGAATCGAGCAAACTGCTTATCCAGTTTGTATTTCTGGAGATGCTGTGGAAAATGTAGAGGGGGAGTGAATCTTTCTCGATCATTTTCTTTTGCCACTTTTTCCTCCATCTGTGGATCTACTTCGCTACTTTCTTTTGGAATTTCTGCAGTAGATGCCTTGACTCCAACATCTTTGTTGATTTTAGTACCGATTTTCAAAGTGATGGCTTGACATTGCTCATTACCTCTGTTCCTTAGATTTGGTTCTGTGTTGCTAGGAAGGGTACATTACGGTCTATAACTCTGAGCATTGGCCAGTGGTCCAATTTGATTTTTGAGTGCTTTTATAGAAGCTTAATGGCTTTGATTCAATGATGCTTGATTTTGAACCATAGCTGTTAAAGCGTCGTATTTTTCTTCTTGATTTTTCAACTGGGCCAACACTTCTACTATTCCTGGTTCTTTTCATACTCCTGGCCTTTGTTCTGCTGTTGGAATCCTGGTAGTGGATTGTTCATTTGCCCTGAATTGTTGCTCCATACGAAATTGGGATGATTCCTCCAACCTGGGTTGTAGGTATTGAAATATGGATTGTTTCACTGTCTGTTGAAATTGCTAACATAATTCACAGTCTCATCATGTTGGTTGTAAGATTTAGCCTCTAGTGTTCCTCCATATGGT
>SKCR01052496.1:0-18159 GCA_019454045.1 Zanthoxylum bungeanum | reverse complement strand
TTGGGGTATCTCCAAGTTAGGCTTCCGTTCTATTCGCTATCAGTACGATTTGAGGGTTGAAAGGGTGAGAGTCAATCTCAAACTTTCGGTACCTTGATAAGACATTTTGGGATATGTCATTTATCTTCCTAGAAGATTATAATGATTTTGCCTTTGCCATTTTCATATTCCAGAAGTCTTTGGCCAAGCCTCGGGTTTCTAGAATATCGAAGTAAGGTGCGCTTTGCGCTACTTGCCTTATTGCAAATTTTGACTTTATCTCCTTGAGAATAGTCAGTAACCCTCCAAGAGTTATTATTGTAATTTAGTACTTCTAAAATCTAAGTATAGATTTATGAAGATTCTTCAATTTCATTATCATACTTTAAGGATCTAACCCTTAGTTCTGACAAAGAAATTAAGGAGTCTACTGCGACAAGCTTAATAGATTAAGCACTAAAGTTATCATCACATAAATCTTCCAAAGATTATGCTCTATTATTTGCTTAACTCCGGGCTTAGGCATAATATGTTATTTTATCAAATAAAGTAACTTATTATTTTCCAAGACCATCCTGAAAATTTATTCCCAATTTGAAAATTAAACCATTTAGATACATTTTCCCTATGATTATGTTTTAAATGTCAATATTTCAATTTTATCTTGATTCTAATAGTCCAACTATTTAATCAACGATTTAGGTATTATTTATTATAATGATTACAATAGTACAACTATTTAATCAACTATAATTAATTAAATCAAATATATTGATTACTATAATCCAATTATATAACCAACTATAAATTAATTATTTGAATACGTCCAACTGTTAATTAAAACAATGTTTAAATATTAGTCCAACTAACATTTAATTTATTTGACGAAATGATATTTGAATGAGCGCGTATGGCAAGTAATTAAACGAATATTGCAAATTCAATTCTTGCCTCCCACTATTTTTCAGCGAGCCTCTAACCCTCTGTCGAGTACTCGGGAAACCGTATTTCCTAGCGGGCTAGGATCCCGTTAAATGTCACACAATCTTGACTTTGGCCAACAAATTGTATGATAATTAACTAGGTAGATCTCTAAGATCAATTGGATCCAATCCAATTCCTAGATCCAGTAGGAGGACATCCAAGTCCGAAACATATATCTTATATATGCCAATACATCCAATGTATTGCCTAACCTTTTTCCTCTGAATCAACTAAGTTTTGGCTTTGGCACAACAAACTTAGTGATCCCAGTTAAGCGCGACCCATTGACCATGGAAAGCTTCGTAATCAATGTCGATGGACAAGAAGTGGTCTTGACTTTGGCCAACAAACCACAACTTGGACAAGACACTGTTGGGGTCGGTGTTCAGAGCGCCAATCCGGACCGTATTTATGTCTGACTCATGAATACGAACATCCCCCTATTCCATAATATTACTTATTTATGGTTGCACCTCTTGTTTTTATATACGTATTCGATCTGATTATGATTAGATTGAAACTAAATGTTTTTAGTGATATGTATATATTAGACAAAGACCCGATAATATATAATGCAATACACAGTTACAAAGATAGTTTGTAATTGACATTGGGAAGTGTCATTGCTAAAGATATATATTATCAAATAAAGTTCCTGGTCAAGATTCACTAACATGGGTCGGTTAGTCAAATCTGTTGAGACCAGTACATGTCGTATATCGAGACTTGGTCCGATGGTTTATCCCAATGAACCATGAGTCTGGGGAGACTCGTATAGACGTGTAGGTGTTTATAGTGTATAAACACTGAACGGCTCGCCGAAGATTCTTAATGGATGGTACGCCAACGTCAATAAGAATCTTCTCGGGTTGAGTAGCATAGTGGTCCTTCGACTTGAGATACCACTGTGGATGTATGAGACATCCTCCACACTTAGATGGCAGTCACGTCACCGATCTAATTAGATCAGACCTCCGCCTGTTCGTTGGGTGTGGACCGATCCTCAGGATATCCTGTGTGTGTCAAGATAGGATCCGTCAGTTCTGTGTACAGAGCATAGGTAGTCCATATATTATTAGCAGTCTGTTAAATTTGTGGCCACAGTATACTTCGGAAGTAAGTTCTGAATGTTATTTAGAGATTGCTAATAGATACGTCGACGGGATAATACCTATAGAGATTTGACGTTTACATCTATATCTCTGGGATTATCCGGATACCTGTGACGGAGGGATTATACGTATGCAATGACCTCGACCTGTATGATTCAGCTAGTTTATCTGTGATCGTCATAATCTACGGGTGGATAGATTATGGACACGAAATTGGATTTCGTGACGGATATACCTGAATCTAGAGAGTCTCAATAATGAAACATACTCTTAGAGCACTAGAGCAACATTTATGAATAATGATGATTATTATAAATCGTTTAATCGTTAAACGAAAAATACATGCGAACGGGTCGAACCGTCATTTCCTAATTAATGTGTATTTGTATTTAATATATGATATTATTAAATACACATTAATAAATAGTCAAATAAAGGTATTTGACATATATCATCAATATATGTATTTGAGATATTTAAAGTAAATATAATACATATATTTGATATATTTATATTTAATTAATTATTTATTATTTAATTGTTAAATGATTAATATAATTAAAATATAATATATCACCAAATGATAAAGTTAGGAAATGATTATAAGTGTTTAATGTTGACTTTAAAGTAAAGGAAATGGTAGTCAAATTGGATTTGACTTCTTTGATATTTGTTTAAAATGTTTAAAATTGAAATATCATTTTTCTTTATTTTTTCTTCAAATTTTCGGCCATGACCTTAAAATATAAGAGTTATATTTTTTGGTTGCCTTTGTTGACTTAATTAAATATCTAATAAAGTGTTATTAGGATATTTATGCAAGTTGATCAAAGATAAAGGTGAAATGAAATTGAAATTAATATAACTTGTATTTGTCTTTGCAATTTCGGCCAAGGCTATTTTACAACAAGTATATATTGTTTTCATTTCACTTTAATTTGATAACCTAACACACTTTAAAGAAAAACTCCATTAATGGAAGCAAAGGAAGCTTGTGAGAAAGAAAGAAGAAATCAAAGAAAGCTTGGATTTTAGTGAGTTTTTCCAACTTGCTATTAGAAAGGAAAATGTTCCTTAGGATCTAGGCTTTAACATATGATGTTCTTAGGTTATTTCTTTCTTTATTCCTTGTGTTTTTGTTGATGGAAGTTTTGATGGAAGTGTTGAGCATGTATGATGAAGGAAGGTTGTGACTATTGTAGTTATAAGCTTTCTTTTAAGGTTTTGGAAACCATGTTGCTAATCTAGAGTTTTTGACCCACTCTTAGATGACCTAGATTTGATCTTGAGTTGTTTCATTGTGTTGAGACTTTGATTGGATGGAAGAAAGATGATTGAAGTGTTGGATTTAACCAATTTGGTCTAATTTGTCCAATTTGATGAAATTGAAAAATTAGGGTTCATGACCAATTCCAAATTTGGGGCTTTTCATATATGTTGTGTATTTGGATGTGTATATGATGCATATAAAGTTTCATGTTGATTGGATTACATCTTGATGTGTTTTGAAGCATGAAATGACAAAGTGCACAATTTGGCACCCTAATGGTGCATTCGGCCATGATGAACAAAATTGGGGATTTTGTTGCTTTTGTGTGTTTTGATGTTTTGAACATGCTAATTTCATCTTAAAAATGATTTAGAATCATTCAAAATTGATTAGATCAATTTCGGACTAAAATGGACAAAATACCAAAGTAAGGGTAATTTGGTAAATTCACTTAAATATGATTTATTGAATTTTATTTCATAATTTGATTATTGGAATATTAAATAAATATGTTTATTTAATTAATCCGAGAAAAATTTTTGAAATCAGAAAATACGAATTTCCACCGCTTCCGTTGCGTTACCGGATTTAGCCCCTAAAACCCCTACATACACCAATATAGAACAAAGCCTTCGTGATTCAAACACATCCTCGACGGACAAAGGCCTTGACTTTGGCCAATAAGCCAATGCCAATCTCGGATCTTGAGTAAGAATCACTCAATGGAAGGAAAAACGCTTAATATTTTGTGAGGGTTTTTCGCGTGAAAATTGGCAACCAATTTATTAACTTTGTTAAGGTCTCATCATCATACACTCTTAAACATGCATTCTATACACATAATAAATTGCATATGATAAAATAATAATGATATGCAGATGGATACTTTACACATTGATCCTAGATCAAATCTCTCCCTTTCTCTCTCCTGCTAGCACATGTATTTACTTTTACCCGTTACACTACACTTCTAAAAAAACCTCATTTACATTGAGGGGAATAGGTGAGAAGAGAATACAAAGAATAAGGAGGTGATAAGGCTGGACACGTAGGTTCAATTAATAAATTAAATTTATTACAACAATTTCTAAAATTGCTCCACCCATCTAATATCCATCTGATATACATTATTGATGCATCGCAACCATGTATTCACACAAGCATGTTATCAATCAATCTAATCAAATTAATTAATCTGATAATTAGTGACCATCCAATGTTCAAACAACGATTTGATTTTGCGCGAGTCAAACTCGTTTTGCGAATAAGTACTCAAAGTACGAATTCTTGAATTAAATTAAACTACAACATTAAATCCAATTTAATATGTATTTAATACTAATCCATTTATTTAATTTCAAATTAAATACTACACTTTATTAATGAACTTTTACGACTTAAATTCCAAATTTAATCGTTACGGGTCTCAAAGCCCGATTAACGTCCAACGTCAATTTAATTAAAGTCCAATGGGCTTTTAATTAATTTCTTAAGGCGTGGACTTTTGGTCAACTCGGGTCAAACACAATAACCAAAGTCTAATCCGGGAATTACCCCATAAGCCCATAAATCAATTTAGGCCCATTAGGCCCAATTAAACTTTAAAGGTCCATTAGTCTCATTTGGGCTTTATGGATGCGGTTTTGGGCCTAATTGGATCCAACCAATTTTTCCTAAACCCATCTTGGTACAACCAAGCCCAATAAGCGCATTTACAACAATTCAAGCCCAAATCCAATTTTAAGCCCAAATAATTAAATTCACAAAATCCAAATTCCCAATTTAATTACACAAAGTGTATAACACAATTAATTACCCAAATTAATATTTCCAAAATACCAATTAGTACAATTAATCATGCTTAATTACATCAATTAGTGTCCAACACATTTTGATCAAAAAATCAAACCCAATCATGCTCCATTAGTCTCGGCAATATGAGGATTTTTATGTCAAATTTTAAATCCAATCCAATTGAATCCAATTAAACATTAAATCCACATTCTCAATTATTTCCAACTCATCCAATGAATCAAAAAAAAATCCAAGACATTAGGGTTATCCATCAATTCGGCCAAGCCTCCAAAATTGGGCAAAATTGTTCCAAACCAATTTTCTTGAAATTGATCCAATCAAACTTCAATTCAACATGATTTAAGCATATTCAAACATCCAATTTAATTAAATCATGCTCAAAATCAATTTACCCAATTTTTAACCCTAAATCATTATCATGCTCAATATTGGCTCTGATACCATTATTGGATTCTCTAAGGTCCAAGGATCAATTATCAAGCAATTAAACAAGTGAATACAAGAAATGAGAATGGCGGAATCATACTCACAATGAAAGGATTGGATGCTACGAATAAAAATCTTTCTCTTCCATGGTGTAGAAGCTCACGGCAGTGGGCTGATTTTGTCTTCAAAATTCGGCCATGGATGGGTGAATCAAGCTCCAAGCTTTCTTGTTTAATCATTCCATGCACACGGGTGGGTTTCCCTATCACCTACGGACGACTCTGGAGTGTGCTAGCACTTTGATTTTGCAACAAAATCACTCATTGCCTCTCTATAACTCACGGTTTTACTAAAACCAGTGAGGAGAAAAACAGAAGCAGTGGGCGAGAGAGAGGAGAAAATGGTAAAGAGAGAGTTGTGTGGTTGTTGGCTTAAAAGTGTATCTAATACACTTAATCAATTTCCAAAATTAATTTTCCATTTATTTGATTTCTAAAAATCAAATGATTTATGCCAACCACTTCCATCAACTCCCATCAATCAATCAAGTGACAACTTGTCACATCACTCAAAGTGACATGTGATTTGACGCTTGATGTGACTAATGATTTGACGCTTGATTTTACTTGCGTGCCGCACTCGAATTCGAAATGTGAATGCGCTCGCAAATAATCCCAGGCTCGGGTTCGCTAATTCCAAATTAACGAATTTTTCGTTGCGACGCAATTAAATGATTATGCCTAGCGAAATCACTATTCACGTCGCTAATGAATTAATTCTAAATTAATTCGTTCGCCCAAATTAAAATCCGATTTTAATTCCGCATCGAAATCCAATTCGTTTAATATATTAAATATATTAATTATCGATTAATTCCAAATTAATTTTATCTCTCTTTAAATGATATTTTATCCCATATAAAATATCTCTGTAATTAATCCTAGATTAATTTTCTCTCTCATTTAATTAATCTCATATTAATAAAGTGCGAGTCATACGTCATCGGTGAATCTTCGGGAAACGACCCATGAGATCCCCAGATATGTTGGCAGTAAATCGGGTCGTCGGACTATCCGAACACGTAAGTACCAAGTACTACGTTTTACCTATTTACAAGACAAGGTTGGCTTCTAGCAAAGCGTCATGCCTAACAATTCTCCAAAAAACAGCTTAACAGGAACAAGTGATCTATATCAGGCCTAGTATACGTAGTATCATGTTTGTCGATCCAGTTCAGGACTATTCATGTGTTTAGGCCTGGGCTGGAATTGTGTATGTATGCCCCGTACGAAGCACATGTCGGATGTCTGGTAACTAGTCTCTGTAGACACTGATTTCGGCCAAGGTCCACAATCGAGATTATCAATTTGTAGGGCGCGAGCAAATCCTGCAAAACAAATAGAACGAATAAGGAGCTTACTGCCCACCGGTGTGGTGGAGACCGTAGACACTCCGACGCTCAAGTTAGCCTAAGCACCGATCAGTATAAAGTAAACAGGTCAAGGCTTTTTATGTACCTCAACCTTCGGTTGTATGCCGTGAGGGCGGTGTGAATCAGTCTTGTCTTGATAATAGGGGTAGTTTCTTGAAGATCCCCTTTTTTTGTCTTTTCTTCTCCTTTTATAGGTCTTGGTATCCATCCCTCATCTGCCCGTTGGAGTCGTTATTAATGAGGCTTTGATTCGGATGTTTCATGTTCGATAACTGACGATCTTGTCTTCTCTTCGAAACCGTCGACTTCATGGTGGTATTCATGAATCGGATTCTCTCTTGACTTTTGTAACTGGTGTCCGTTGATCTTCTTTATGTTCAACAGGCCTGGACCTTTGTGTGACATCTTCGTATGTGGGCCCAGTCTGCAGATGGGCTTCTAGTCTCGTGGTGTAATGTCGTTTTTGCCCCTAGGGTCAATTTTGGCCCAAACAGTTTGTCCCCTACTCTCTAAGTCTGGTAATCCTTAGGCTTGGAGAGTACCTTTGTATATACCGAATGAATCAAAAAAGTCTTCCTTGCTTTCGTTTATAGCCTGTAAGGGAGTGTCCTATGCAGACCGAACCAGATTGCTTTTAGAAAGAATCTCACTCGGCATGTCGTATGGATCCAGTGGGTGGCTCCGGACGTCTGAACCAGGTGGGAATGAGTTAGCTTGAATGTCACATAGTGCGAATGAACATTATTAAGCGTGTTACACAGATAGTGAGAGTCCATATATAGCCATTGACATGTCGTGTAAATTGGGAATACTCTTTGTCCTGACATGGCCCATAGGAAGTCCCTGGACGAACTCATTCGACACTGTTGTATGGGAACAGTGAATATCATTACTCCGATTTGACTCGACATGAGTCATCTAGGGGTGTCCCCTGTTGACCGAACCGGGAGGTGGTCCAAGAGTGTTTTCACTCGACATGGTCGTATGGGATGAGTGACTTCCATAACTCAGATCTGACTCGACATGAGTCATCTGGGGGATGTCCCCTGTCGACTGAACCGTGAGGTGGTTCAGGAGTGATTTCACTTGACACTGTCGTATGAGACGAGTGAATACCATAACTCAGATCTGACTCGACATGAGTCATCTGGGGGATGTCCCCTGTCGACTGAACCTTGAGGTGGTTCAGGAGTGATTTCACTCGACACTGTCGTATGGGACGAGTGAATACCATAACTCAAATCTGACTCGACATGAGCCATCTGGGGGATGTCCCCTGTCGACTGAACCTTGAGGTGGTTCAGGAGTGATTTCACTCGACACTGTCGTATGGGACGAGTGAATACCATAACTCAAATCTGACTCGACATGAGTCATCTGGGGGATGTCCCCTGTCGACTGAACCTTGAGGTGGTTCAGGATGATTTCACTCGAAACTGTCGTATGGGACGAGTGAATACCATAACTCAAATCTGACTCGACATGAGCCATCTGGGGGATGTCCCCTGTCGACTGAACCTTGAGGTGGTTCAGGAGTGATTTCACTCGACACTGTCGTATGGGACGAGTGAATACCATAACTCAAAATCTCGACATGAGTCATCTGGGGGATGTCCCCTGTCGACTGAACCTTGAGGTGGTTCAGGAGTGATTTCACTCGACACTGTCGTATGGGACGAGTGAATACCATAACTCAAATCTGACTCGACATGAGTCATCTGGGGGATGTCCCCTGTCGACTGAACCTTGAGGTGGTTCAGGAGTGATTTCACTCGACACTGTCGTATGGGACGAGTGAATACCATAACTCAGATCTGACTCGACATGAGTCATCTGGGGGATGTCCCCTGTCGACTGAACCTTGAGGTGGTTCAGGAGTGATTTCACTCGACACTGTCGTATGGGACGAGTGAATACCATAACTCAAATCTGACTCGACATGAGTCATCTGGGGGATGTCCCCTGTCGACTGAACCTTGAGGTGGTTCAGGAGTGATTTCACTCGACACTGTCGTATGGGACGAGTGAATACCATAACTCAAATCTGACTCGACATGAGTCATCTGGGGGATGTCCCCTGTCGACTGAACCTTGAGGTGGTTCAGGAGTGATTTCACTCGACACTGTCGTATGGGACGAGTGAATACCATAACTCAGATCTGACTCGACATGAGTCATCTGGGGGATGTCCCCTGTCGACTGAACCTTGAGGTGGTTCAGGAGTGATTTCACTCGACACTGTCGTATGGGACGAGTGAATACCATAACTCAGATCTGACTCGACATGAGTCATCTGGGGGATGTCCCATGTTCGACGTTCTTAACACTTTAATATTTTGACCTAGTTTAACTTTGTTATTAATTGCAAACCCTAGCGCGGATTACGAGGAGTTTTTGGCGGGAATTTTGGCGCCAAATCGAGTAGGCGTGTATAAAAGGGTTGTGGGCGTTTCATTTTTTCTCATTTGGGAAGTCGAGTAAGGAGAGCTCTCAAGTGTTTCTCAAGGTATTCTTCATTAACTTCCTCTTGTTCTTCAATTCCTTTAAGCATTCATAGCAATAATTCAAGCTGTTCTTAGGTAAATTTGGCTGTTTGATCTTTGGGTTAGTGTGTTTAGTTTAAGAATCGTGTTTGTGGGTTTTGATCTCCAAGGGGTAGATTACTAGAGAGTTTAATTGTTTATATGCTTGTTGTTTGGAGAATGTCGAGTGGAGAGTCTTTAGGCAGCTTGGGCGCCAAGATAGATAGTTATGTCGAATCATCAAGTGAAACTGAGGAGGATGTAACGTACAAAGACTGGTCGTACGAGAAATTGATTGAGAGTGGTGTAGTTACCCTGGCCATGTCTCCTCGGGAGATTCCTACCGAGGCTATACCCCTAAGATCTATTCCTGCAATTGAGGAGCCGTGTGACTTTCCTTGCACCAGTGAGCCTACCAACTTACTGTCCAGGAATCCTGCTAGTCGTATGACGGGAAAATGCTGAGGGAACTCAGTTGTATGTATAGATTTCCTGACTCTCTAGAACTTCGGGTACCTTCGTCGACTGAGAGAATTGATTACAAGGTCCCGGGGTGGATGGGTTTTTACGTTCGTCCGTTTAAAGTGGGATTGAGGTTCCCTATCCCCAGACTGGTCTGGGAAGTGTTAAACCACTTTGAAATTGCTCCGTCTCAATTGATGCCAAACGCATGGAGGATCCTTTTGTCGATTGAGTGTTTAGCCTTCGAGTTGGGTGTACTCTTCGAGGTAAATGATGTTCTAGAGACATATTACTTAAAGGAGCATTTGAAAGAGAAAGGGAGATATACTATGATCCTTCGACAAAGAAAGAAGCATCTAGTCATTGGATTGCCGACTAATGATAGGGGAAACTGGCAGTCCTATTACTTCTTCGCAAAGGGTGAGGGTATATTTGGTTTGACTGGGGCTGGTCGAATCCCAGAGTTTTGGTGTTTGTCGAGTGAGTGACGTTCTTTTCTAAGTTATAAGTTATAACTGTGTTTTGTGTTTTTTTGAATAACCGAGGGTTTGTCGTTGCAGATCCTCTTCGAAACAAATCGTTCATCTCAACTGTACGTTCCACCTCAAACGTCGAAGCAATTCTATCTCTGTCGGACGACGTAAGGAATTGTAAGGCCATCTTAGCGGAGAAGAGATTAAGGGCGACTCCATTGTGGAAGGAAATTTATCAGCGTGAAGGTAAAGTTCTGGCTCTCTCTAACGACGTTTTGGCCGTGATAAACTGTAGGTGGTCGATTCAAAATTTGTATGGGGTGAATAAAAAATATCGAGAGCCCTTAAAAATTGAGGAATTTTCATGCGCAGAGGAGATGATGTCTGGTCCATTCACAGTAGCTTCACTCGACGAAATGAAGAGTCGAAAAAAGTCGAGGAAACTGAAGAAGAGAGAGCTAGAGGTCGAAAGAGAAGCTGGCACCCAACATCGGGAGGTGATTTCAAGTGGGGGTGTCGTAGAAAAAGGGAAGTCGACAGACATTATCTCATCCGAGAAGAAAAGGAAGTCTGTCGCAGAGGTGGAAACTGAAGAGGACTCTGACACCCTTATTTTGAAAGTTCCAAAAGAGTCGACCGCAATTTCAGACCCTTCGAGCATCGACTCATTCGTTGAGGGACTTCTACTCCAAGGGGATGAAGTGAGATTGGCACAAATTGGGCCGGCGGAGGCCATGAAAAAAGCCATCGCTCTAAACTACCAAGTGAGTACCATCATTCCTTTTTTTTTTTTTTTTAGAATGTCGAATGGTGTTCTGATTTGAATGTCATAGGCCCTGGAATGTAGCTTGTTCTTGCGGAAGAATGCTGAATCCAACCAAAAGAGGGTCAAGGAGCTAGAGAAGACTTTATCAGTAGTAAAGAAGGAGTCGTCTGTATTGAAGTCTGGACTGGTTGCTTCGCAGAGAAAGGAAAAAGTTCTCGAGAAGGAGCTGAAGGAAGTGAAGGCTACCTTGAAGCTGGAAAAGGAAACTGCCGAATTAACCATTGAAGGTTACAAGGCGGGTTTCGACAATTTGAAGAAGGAGAACGAGTCGCTATTGGACCAAATGGAGGATATCGCCATTGACTCTATGATGAAGAATAGATACGACTTGATGAAAGAATTTATTGCCGGAAAGCACGTTGAATGGAAGCCTGAGAAATGGATTAGTGAATATGAAAGGCGCGCCGCTGGTATCTCTTCGTCGACAGAAGAAGAAGATGTAGAAATAGGAACAGAGGTAGAGATGAGAAAGGGGAGGCTGAGCCATCCAACCAATGTAGAAGCGATGGTGGAAGTCGAGAAGGACACAGAAAAGAAGACGAAGAATGTAGCACAAACCGTTGTCCATTCCGAACCGGTGAATGTGGAGGGTGAAGGAGACGTTCCTGCTAGCCTACCAACAACGACCGATGCAGACGGAGCTAATGTTTGAAGTCGAATTGTTCAGGAATTAACTTGAACTTTTTTGTTAAACTTGTATTTAGAATTGCTAGGATGGAACAAAGTTGTATTTTGAATCATTAGCGTTATGTATATTGAAATGACGAATGGTTTGTTTACTTTGAATGTGAAGAATGGAGCGAGAGTCCATTGGACAGTTTTATTGCAATTTGTCGAACAACTTCTACAAATGTCTTTCTCTACTAATAGAATGATAACTCTAAAAAGTAGATTGGTAAATAACAAAACATAAAAATTACCGGATAAATTTTTTAAGGTGCACCGCGTTCCAGCTGTTGCGGATAAGTTTCCCCTCCTCGGTTTCCAACTTGTAGGCTCCTTTCCCAACAACTCCAGCTATTTGATAAGGGCCTTCCCAATTAGGGCCCAACTTCCCATCTCCACCTTCTTTCGTGTTCTGGAATACTCTCCGTAGGACCCAGTCACCGGTGCGGAAAGTCCTGGTCCTGACGTTTTTGTCGAAATACCTGGCCGTCCTTTGTTGATATGTGGCCAGTCGGATGAAAGCCGTATTCCTTTTCTCATCAATCGTGTCGAGATTGAAGTTTATCAGTTGTCGGTTGCTTTCTTCGTCGAGCCACTGGCATCGTGGAGAAGGGATGACTTCTTCGGATGGAATTACTGCTTCCGTCCCAAATGCCAATGAGAATGGAGTTTCGCCAGTTGAAGATCTCACGGTTGTCCGGTACGACCACAGGACTCCAGGTAATTCTTCCGCCCAGGCGCCCTTCGCTTTCTCCAACCTCTTCTTCATAGTGTTCAAGATCGTCTTATTGGACGACTCTGCTTGTCCGTTCGCTTGTGGAAAACGTGGCGTCGAGAAGTTTAGTCTGATACCCCAGTTCCTGCAGAAATTTTGAAAGTGATGGCTGATGAATTGTGATCCATTGTCGGTCACAATTTCTCTTGGAATGCCGTACCGACATATGATATTCTTCCATACGAACGTTTGAGCCTCCTTGTCGCGTATTCTGGCAAATGCTTCGGCTTCTATCCACTTCGTATAATAATCTGTCATTACGAGCATGTAGACTCGTTGGCCTGATGCGACTGGGAGTTTTCCAACAATGTCCATGCCCCATTTCATGAACGGCCATGGAGACAAGATTGGGTTCAGCTTTTCTGGTGGTAGATGAGGAACCGGTGCGAATCTCTGGCACCTATCGCATTTCTTTGTGAATTCTGCGGAGTCTAGTCTCATTGTCGGCCAGTAATACCCTGTCGAGTGGGCTCGGAGAGCCAAACTTCTGCCACCTGAGTGGTTCCCACATTCCCCTTCATGCAGTTCAGACAACACATGCTGGGCTTCGTCGTGTGTCAAGCATTTCAAGTATGGTCCCGAGAATGATCTCCTTAACAGCTGGCCTTCGAATACCACGAACCTTGCAGACTGTCTCTGTATCTTCCTTGCCAGCACTTTGTTTTCTGGAAGCAGGCCTTTCTGCAAATATTCAATGATCGGTGTCATCCAATTGTCGACTGAACTGATGGCGGCCACAGCTGTCTCTTCCTTCCAAATTGCCGGCCAGTTCAGATATACTATAGGTATTGCTTGTGGTTTGTCACCTTCCAGAGTCGAACCGAGGGTCGCCAATGCATCTGCCCGGGAATTTTCGCTTCTTGGGATCTGTTTTATGGAGAATTTGTCGAACGCTGTCCGTATATCATTTACCTTCTGTAAGTAAGAAGCCATTGCCTCCCCCCTAGCATGATATGATCCCTCGATCTGGTTGACAATCAGCTGAGAGTCCGACGTTACTTCTATCTCCTTTGCTCCCAGTTCCTTGGCCAATAATAATCCTGCTATCAATGCTTCGTACTCGGCCTCATTGTTGGTTACTCGAAAACCGCATTTGACTGCCTGCTGCAGAACGTCGCCTGAGGGGGTAGTGATTACCATACCGAGTCCACATCCCTTTCTGTTACTTGAACCGTCAACCATCAATTTCCAAGTACTTGTCGGCTGGATGGAATTGATTTCAACGTCGGCTGCTGCCACCATTCCGGGAGCAAAGTCGGCCACAAAATCTGCCAAGGCTTGCGATTTGATAGCCGTCCTGGGTTGAAAATCAATGTCGTGCTCCCCTAACTCAATTGCCCACTTCATCAATCTCCCAGATAACTCAGGTTTATGAAGAATGCTCCTCAGAGGATACGTCGTGTACACTGTGATCGCATGACCTTGGAAATAGGGTCTAAGTTTCCTTGCGGCCGTGACAAGTGCGAAGACCAATTTTTGCATTAGCGGGTAGCGCGTCTCTGCCTCCAACAGTGCTTTGCTTACATAGTAGACTGGCTGTTGACTCCCTGATTCTTCTCTTACTAAAACTCCACTGACCGCGTGCTCCGAGACTCCCAAATAAAGGTAGAGCCTCTCACAGTCGAGTGGTTTTGATAACAGGGGCGGTGAAGTTAAATATTGTTTGAGTTGCTTCAGAGCTTCCTCACAAGCAGGAGTCCATTCGAATTTACTTGCTTTTTTTAAAACTGAGAAGAATAAAAAACTCTTATCGGTGGATTTAGAGATGAACCTGTTTAATGCCGCTATCCTCCCAGTCAGTCGCATGACATCCTTCGGGCTGGAAGGGGAAGGGATGTCGAGGATTGATCTAATCTGGTCTGGATTTGCTTCAATGCCTCGTCGAGTGACTATGTATCCCAAGAATTTTCCTGAAGCGACACCAAACGCACACTTAGTAGGATTTAATTTCATTCCGTACCTGTCCATGATGTCGAAGGCTTCTTCCAGATGGTTGAGATGTTGTTCTGATTCAACGGATTTTACCAACATGTCGTCAATATAAACTTCCATTGTTTTCCCTATTTGTTGGTCGAACATCCTATTCACCATTCGCTGGTATGTTGCTCCTGCGTTCTTTAAGCCAAACGGCATGACTTTGTAACAGAATATTCCTCGACTTGTAACAAAAGCTGTTTTCTCTTGATCTTGAGGATGCATGAGGATCTGATTGTAGCCTGAATACGCGTCCATGAAGCTTAATAACTCGTGTCCTGCGGTCGCATCCACCATCGAATCAATATGTGGTAAAGGAAACGAGTCCTTTGGACAGGCTTTGTTCAAATCCGTGAAGTCGATGCACACTCTCCACTTCCCATTCTTCTTTTTCACTACTACAACATTGGCAAGCCACTCGGGAAACTGTACTTCTCTAATTGTTCCGTTCTGTAGTAACTTTTGCACCTCTTCATCAATGATCCGGTTTCTTTCTGGGGTGAACTTCCTTCTTTTTTGTCTGACAGGGGTGTGGTCTGGATCCACATGCAGTTCGTGAGTGATGAGCTCCGGATCAATTCCTATCATATCTTTATGTGACCATGCGAATGTGTCGTGTCGCCTTTTCAAGAATTCTACCAGGTCGGCTCGCAGTTTTGGACCCAGACCCGCTCCAACCAAAGCCTTGTGATCCGTGAATTGAGGATGAATCTGGACCTCGTCGAGCTTCTCAATATTCGGTAGAGTAGGCTCTGACGCACTAGGCCCAGACTGTAATTGCTATGCCGGATCTGCTTTAGCCTTCAAGGTCGTTTGGTAGCAACTTCTTGACGCCAATTGATCTCCCTTTATCTCCTGAATCCCCCATTTAGTTGGGAATTTGATTACCTGATGATAGGTAGACGAAACCGCCCTCATGTCGTGAATCCAGGGTCTGCCCATAATCAGGTTATAGGCCGAAGGGCTGTCCAATACCAGGAAAGTAGTCATTTTATTAACACCTGCAACATAAACTGGGAGTCGTATTTCCCCCATAGTGAACTTTTGTTCTCCGCTAAAACCGATTAATACTGTCGTTCGCCTATTGATGTTATCCAACGCCGTTCCCATGTCAGTTAGAGCACTGGCAAAGATTATATTAGCTGAGGAGCCCGTGTCAACCAACACACGTTTGATCATGAAGTTCGCCACTTGTAGAGAAATGACCAGAGCGTCATGGTGAGGATTTAGATCGTGTGAGTCCCCATCATCCGGAAACCCAATTACCAAACCTGTGGTAATTCCCTGTACAGACATTAGGGTGTGTGAAGCATTGGTGGCCAATACCCTTGAGTGCCTTTTTGCTGCAGAATAAGTAGCTCCACTAACTTCTGATCCCCCCGAAATAACATTGACAGTGTTATCAATCGGGGGTGGTGGTGTTGGAATTTCTCCCTGTCTGTCTCTTTCATCCCTTCGGGTCATTGTTGCCTTCCCCTTGTCCGTAAGCAAATCTTTCAAAAATCCTTTGTTCAGTAGTTCCAAAACTTCTAATCTCAAGGCAACACATTCCGCCGTCGTATGACCGTAGTCCCTGTGGAACTCACACCATTTCCTAGTGTCTTTTTTGGATGAACTATCCCTAGTCCTTGGAGGCCACTTTACTTCATTCCCTAATTTCTTCAACACCGAAACCAATTCTCCTGGAGAAATCGTGAAGTTGTAGTCTGGAAGCCGAGGCTTGCTTGTCGGTAGTTCCTCCCTGTTTTTATATGGCCGTGGTCGTCTGTCCACATTTTTGTAGAAGGGTCGACGTTCGCCCCTACTTTGGTTCCTCCCTTCGGTTCGAGGGGGGAAGTCCGTTTCGTGTCGCCTGGAAGCAACTGGCCTTCGGTTCACTTGTGCATTTGTTTCATCCACTCTTCTCTTATTTCTTTTATCCTCTTCCCACCTTATCTCTACTTGGGCTCGTGCCATGACCTGGTCCATTGTGTAGCACCTGAATTTTGTCAATTTCTTGTAGAGCCCGCTATCATAAAGAAGTCCATTCCTGAAGGCTTCGATTGTTGTAGGCTGATGGAGGTCCGGGATGGTTATTCTCTCACGGTTGAACCGGGCCACGTAGCTCCGTAATGTTTCCCCTCTTCTCTGCTGTACGGAGTTAAGGTCGTCTGTTGTTTTTTCCAACTTGCACGAACTTGCAAAGTGTTGCACGAACTTGTCCGCCAGTTCTTGGTAGGATTTGATTGACCTGTATGGAAGATTAATGAACCATGTCAAGGCAGGTCCCGCCAGAGTTTCCCCGAAGCACCTGCACATTCCGGAGAACCAGGCTCGGATCCTACGTGACCATCATCTTGAATATGACTAGAGTGGTCGTCTATCTTGGACATCATACCAACACACTTACGATTCTCGATATACCAGAAGAGGCGTAACAGAAAACCGGTTAAAAAGCCCTGGATGACCAAAACCAAAGCCATATTGATTGTCGCAAGTATAGCGGTGCAAGTCTCAATTTAAGACAATACCACCTACCCTGATTTCGGACTTCCATAGACACATAGTCATACTACCAATGGAATTCCGAGGGGGTCTATCCAGAGCGAAGCATTTCCCGTACCATCGGTAAAACACAACCTCCTATTAAACTTGCATGAGTATCCTATACCCAAATATATGAGAACTATGTCGTTGTGCCCTCACAACGCGCACAAGTGTATTACTAGTCTTTTACGCATTTATCGATGTCCAATCTCGACAATGCTCTGACTATGGATATTTAATTATTTATCCTTCGTGGACTGATACTGTCTCATATCATTCTCAATCCAGGAACAAATCATTGGGACCTTCATCATTTATATATCTTGGTGATCTAATCACAAATGATAAGAGTGCAATCTCCTTTGTCACATAGTTAATTTGTACAACAACACCATGATCTGTACAAATAGTGACCCTATTGGTCATAATTGTCTAACAAGTTGATCCACTGTCAAGCCACCAAGAACTAGATGTGGCATTAACATAATTGGATTCACATACAACAAAAACCAAAGAGTTACATGTATGCCAATGTTTCTCTAACCAAACTTTATACCTGGAACACTCTGACTTCTTATGCCCTTTCTTTTTACAAAAGAAATATTTAAGTTCTTTCTTGAAGACACCATTAGTACCACCCACATCACTAGTCTGACCAATTTTATTATAATTCTGAACATTACTAGAAGCTGAGAAATTAGATTTCTTACCTTTCTTACGAGGCTTAGAAACAATGAGAGTTGCATCTGTATGCCCTGCCTTAAGTTTCTCTTCCTCAGCAACACATATGGCAATGAAATCATTAACATTCCACGGTTCTTCCCTCGAATTGTAAGTAGTTACAATTGTACCAAACTATGTAGGCAAAGTATCAATGTTTGATGGACAATGCAAGCATCAGGAAGAACAATGTAAGA
>SKCR01052495.1:0-18169 GCA_019454045.1 Zanthoxylum bungeanum | reverse complement strand
ATAATATCTTGTGAATCTTCACTCCACTTCTTCCAAACAGCAAGATCACAAACAATAAATCTTCTAAGTTTCTACTCCCTGAAGATCAAACTAACCTAATCCTCAAACACAATTCCAATGGTGTCACTACAACCCTAAAGGATCAAATCACATATTTTCAACAATAACAACTTGAATGTATGCTATGACCAAATGAAGATGATGAAGAACACGAAGAAGAGTATGAGGAGTACCTTGAAAATCAGGAGAGCTCTTCCAACTTGCGAATAGAGAGAAATTTTATGAGTGAGGAAAATGAGTCTTGAAGGCTCACTTATACCCCTCTCATTTTGGTGCCTCGAATTCCCACCTAAAAATGCCTCGTAACTCCCACTAGGGTTGCAATATAAATTGAAGAAAGGCCCAAAACTTCCAAAGGCCTGTTTTACCTCCACTAAAATCCAATAAACAAAGATAGGTAAGCATAAGTGTCGATTGGGAAGAATCATGTTTTCTCGGGATTGAATGACATTTGATGATTAACATCCTTCAAGTGTCAAATACAAGACACTCTCTTCCAGTGGAACTGCTTTGTCTACCACTTATCCCAGACGATGAAGAAGCAACATATCATCTACTTACTAAGACATGCAGCTGCCCCACTTGACACAAGATAATACTCTTTTTTCGAAGAGCTATGAAATTACCCATATGAAACTTTTCTAGAATATAGGTATTGATGTATTTATACATACTAATAATATATTTGTGAAACATGCCATTGGTCTATTCGACATTATGAAGAAAGGTCAACCTATCAAATTGACCGACAGTAATCCCATTTGACAAGTCATGCTCGTTACAAACAGATCGCCATGTTGCCCAATCGACAAACCGAATTCAGGTAGTCATCACCAACTGGCTTACTTAATGAAGCCTCCAAATAACTGTGAATGACCCATGTGATTCAATACTAGACGACGCATACAAAGATACCATCCGACACGATAAACAATTTTATTTCATGATCACATGTGCAGTATTATATCACATGGTTCCATCCGACTCATATTGAGTGATCAACAACAAGCTCATTCGATGGAACCTCTATACGACATGTATTAATGATTATCCATGAAATTTGTAACAAAACGTTCATAATCACAAGCTTATATGCAGACATAAGAGTTGCATCCATTCTACTTGACAAGGATAACCCAACCCCTTGTTCTTTGACCAATCAAATGGTGATTATCCTGACCTTCATCTGGTGCAGTCGACTGGGAACATTCCACATGGTTCATGTCGAGTCAAGTTCAAGACATGGCCTTCATCTAGTCCAGACAATATTGAAGACTCCTCTGGTTATTTGACAAGTCGAATGGAGATTATCCTGATCTTCATCTAGTTCACTCAACTAGGAACATTCCCCATGACTCATTTTGAGTCAAGTTCAAGACCTAGCGTTGATCTGGTCCAGACGACATTGAAGACTCCACTGGTCCTTTGACCAGTCGAATGAAGATTATCCTGACCTTATCTGGTTCAGTCAATTGGGAACATTCCCCATGACTCATGTCGAGTCAAGTTCAAGACCTGGCCTTCATCTAGTCCCGATAACACTAAAGACTCCTTTGGTCTTTTGACCAGTCGAAAGGAAATTATCTTAACCTTCATCTGGTTAACTCGAATGGGAACATTCCCCATGGCTCATGTCGAGTCAAGTTCAAGACCTGACCTTATCTGGTCCAGATGACATTGAAGACTCCCCTAGTCCTTTGTCCAATTGAATGGAGATTATCCCGACTTTCATCTGGTTCAGTCGACTGGGAACATTCCCCATGACTCATGTCAAGTCAAGTTCAAGACATGGCTTTATCTGGTCCAGAAGACACTGAAGACTCATTTGACCAGTCGAATGGAGATTATCATGACCTTCACCTAGTTTAGTCGACTGGGAACATTCCCTATAGCTCACGTCGAGTCAAGTTCAAGACCTGGCCTTTATCTGGTCCAGACGACATTGAATACTCATTTGACCAGTCGAATGGAGATTATTCTGACATTAATCTAGTTTAGTCGACTGGGAATATTCCATATGGTTCAAGTCGAGTCAAGCTCAAGACATGGACCATCATCCAGTCCAGACGATATTGAAGACTCATTTGAACAGTCGAATGGAGATTATTCCGACCTTCATCTGGTTCAGTCAGCTTGGAACATTCCCTATGGCTCATGTCGAGTCAAGCTCAAGACTTGGATCTTCATCTAGTCCAGGGGACATTGAAGACTCCCCTAGTCCCCTGACCAGTCGAATGGAGATTATCCTAAACCTTCACCTGGTTCAGTCGATAGGAAACATTCCTTATAACTCACTAATGTCTATTAGTCTCTACTAATTATTTTACTCAATTAAACTAATTTAATTTAGTTAGTTTTAGTAACCTTACTAATTTTAACTCTTAAAAGTTTTTGGAACACTAATAAGTTTAAAATTTAAAGTTCTAAAGTGGACAAAATTTTAATTAAACCATTTAATTAATCTAGGCGCATTATAAATTCCAATGGAATGTGGAGTTGTATCCTGAGTGCAAACCATATTACCGTTCATTCAAAATCGACTATGGAATTTACATCCGGATTTCCATCCTATATACCAATGGAATTTATGATGCATTTATTAAGCCCAATATTTTAGAATTTTCAATTTTCAATTTTAAATCATAAATCATAAATCAATTAATCTAATTAATATTTTTTCATGCATATCATATTCCAATTTAACCATTTTAAATATCATATTTTATGTCTGAAATATTTATACATCCAAAATATGTTATGGCATATGAAAATACAAGAGTAGGCATCTTAAGCTATATGACATGTTATTTGAACATTTCGAATTTAAACATACATACAACATAAAAATAATTTTTGCATTGACCGGACTCGTATTTTTCATATACTAATCTAATTAGTACATAAAATTCCCAAGGCATCCATTGGTCTTCAAAACTTGCTCCATTTAGGTGTTGGCTCCTTTTGTGACTTTGGTGCTCCAAATTACAAAAATTAAAATTTTACATAGGAAAATTAAATTACAACATTTGTAAAAAAAAATGGCCTTATGGCTTTACATCCCAAAACCAAAACCAACATAAAAATAAGAGCCAAAAAAAAAATTATGATCAATGCAAAAACCATTCATCATATGAATCAACAATAATCATTCATCTCATGAATAATATTTTATGCCTCCTCATCTAAACATGCATATAATCATTTATATCTGATATAAATAAATCAAAATAGTAACTTTAAATGAAAAAGAAGAGTTAAGAACATTTGGCAACCTTTATCTTGATGCCAATTGTAGGAACCACTTTCCTAGCACAACAGAATCATTTTTCTGCCTTTCTCTTCTTTTGGTTGAATGTTACCGGCACTCCTACTGAAATTTTGCTTCTATTTTGAACAAAATTTCAGCCTCAGAACAGCCCTCGAACAGCCGTGTAAATCTGGACTGTTTTGGACCTGAAACTGCCCAACTCACTGCCCAAGTCAGTCCATATTTGCGTGAATACCAACTGAGTTTATGTTCTGATTTTTAATTTAAAAACAGCCCCAATACAATCTTAAAACACCCCTAAATATTCCCAAATATTTTTGAATAAAAAAAAGTGAACCGAGCCCCATTACATAACTTTTGAGATGCGACAGTGAGTAGAAAATTATTCACTGTCGTGTAGTGTTTGAGAGTGAGAAGATGATGAATTTAGTTCGAAGCCAAATAGCCTTCCATGCTATATCTCGTTACCAACAGAAAATAGATTGAGCTATACTAATAATCTTGTCTCTAAACACTTTAGAGATCAAAGTATCACAAAAGGTTTTTTCTTTTTTGGTTTTCTTTGTTCTTTTTTTCTTTTCTCAACTCTTGAGAGAATTCTTAGAACAAGAAAATGTGTCTAGGGTTAAAATAGCTTAGGTTAGGCAAAAATAAAATCGCATTTTCTTTATATACCTAGGGTTATTAATTTCCAAATTTAAACAAACCCTTCCTCTCCCCTAGATATAAGAATCGGACACCCTTGTCTTTTTTTTTGAAAATTTTTATAACATAAAATTTACTTACCATAATGACATTGGATGTTACAAAAAAGAAAGAGTTATCACCTTTTAAAAGGTGTAACTATCAAAAATAAACCAAGGGTTTCCAAAACCTATTTTTGGAATTCAAAAAATATAAACCTTTTATTGAAATATATATATGTGTGTGTATATATATATATAACTTAATGACATGTAATTAATAATTATCATATAATTATTAAAAACCATATATTAAACTTAATATATTGTTTCAAGTGTGACAAAATAATATTATTAATCATATTAATACTATATATTATACATATGTGAGTATATAATTGGACTATCCAATATATTTAATCTACTGCAGTATATCGAGCTAGCACGGGGACCAAAAGGACTATGGTTCCGAGCTCCAATAATCTGACAATATTAATTAAACTCTTAATTAAATATTATGTATTATTAAATTCGGATTATTCCACTAAAAACCTGAAGCTTTACTCTTGCTGTCAGAGATAGATAAATTAAGCCGAACCACGTTAGTGTCCATCGATATAGTCATTACATACAGATTGGACCTTCACAAGTATCTCATAATTAGAGGGGTCATAATATCCATTATACCCCTCTAATTATTTTTACCTTAAGTATCATAGATTCTCTAATGAACGATTTATTCATAACCATTATAAATGTTAATCTTTCTATTCGTAATAGAAAGACTTGAGCGCTCTAACCGTTCAAGTATCGAATCAACCCTTAAGAAGATACTCATCTACAGCTCACAAGAATGAGTGAATTCCTTATCTATGTAAATCATCACCAGCTACATACCAAACCATGTCCCCAAAGTACGTAGCTATTTGTCAAGAAGGCTACACCAACCTCATTTTTGTAAATCAAATGACATAGCCTGCCATGCAAGAGTTCGTAGTACCCTCCGGATTCATATCAATCCAAATATGACCATCAAATAGATTGAAATGAATTTCTTTACCTAACAGATATTATAATAAACTCATTTCTATCTGGGTCCAGTCCTATATGATCACATCATATAAAGTGCCTTCATTCTCATGTCTCCACATGGATGATCCCGGATCAAGGTCGCCCTACAATATAGATAAAACGTAAACAAAGTACCCGCTTTGTTTACTCTCGGTGGACTATTTTAGATTACTAACTTCAGACTTAAATCCTCTTGTGTATGACACTCATACACTAAGTCTGAATGCACACGGGTAATCTAGGGCAAACAAGATAATTTACAATATGTGATATTAAACAAACCCTTGATAAATGAATAATGCATCATCTTGTTTCGTAAAAAATAATTTTGTTTACATTACATAAAGCTCTAGGGCATATATCCCAACATCCCAACATCTATAACTTACCCCAAATGAGTAGTGGAAGATGTGCTCATCAAAGTGGATAAATTTTACTCTCAGTAGATTTCATCATCCTAGATACGGAGAAAGATCATGATGTTCCTATCATCCTTGGAAGTCCCTTCTTGGCGACAAGTAGAAAACACTCATTGATGTGCCAAAAGGTGAGCTAACTATGAGAGTTGAAATGAAGAGGTGACCTTCCATGTCTTCAAAGCAATGTCATGCCGCAAGATGATGAAGAGTGCCATATGATAGATAGTGTAGGAGGCACTGGTCTAGAAACCTTTAACATAAGCCACCATGATGATAGCGTTAAAAGCGTGCATGTTGAAGAGTGGGGAGAACTTTGATTTGGCAGGTGTCTCGTAGCCTGGTAGTACGGTCCAAGAGCTTCGATTTTACGGGTGGCTAGACATGTGGAACGAAGCTACGAGCCGGGATCGAGAAATGGGTAGCGCACATCTCTCAACATTGCTGATAGTTTTCAACCCCTTAGGGCCGCCGCCGGCCACCATTGGGTAGTGGGTGTCTGGCGTCCCCCCCCCCTCCGGCGTGACCATTTCCCTCATCACGCCGTGATGGGTCGGTGTAGTGGGAAAGGAATTTTTTAATCTTCTACAGTTGACAGAAACTTGTTATATATGCGAAATGTTTTGAAATTTTCAAAACAGCCCTGGTAAAATTACGAATAGGCCTCCAATAATGTATCCTTTAGAAATTCATATTTATGAAGCTCTTTGATACAAATTTCAAAATGTGTTCAACACAAAAGTTGTTCGTCTTCGAAAAATATTCCTAAGGGATAATAATTAGCTCAATCAAAGTTCATTTCCTAATTTTAGCCGAAAGCAGCGAAAATTACTCATATAAAAATATTCAAAAATACGCGTAACTGATCATTTCAAGTTACAAGATTTTAGTACAACGAAATACAACTTTAAAATATTCTAATATTTTTTCAATGCTTAACTCTTATTTTCCAATATCGTCCCATTTCGAGACCTAAACTTCAATTCGAGAACCTTCCAAAACTATTATGAAAATTCAGGATATTACAAAGATAAAAATTTTCTGCCAAGTACTTCCCCTAGCTAGGATAGCAAAATTGTGAAACAACATCACTTCATTCATACAATATGACTCAAAATTCCTTTATGAGGCATGAGAAAGATACAATGACTTTCTTTAAAAATACCCCCACCATGAAATAACTAAATGGTTGCAGGTCCATACATCTATAATGGGCTCACTGGGACGATGAAAACTACAATAGATGCAGCTGCTAGTGGTGCTTTGATGGAAAAAAAGTTGAAAACGAAGCTTGGGCACTACTTGAAGAAATGGCCAATAATAACTCTTTGTGGCCAACAGAACGAAGTCTTCCTAAAAGAACAACGTGAATACATGATCCAGAGTCTAATACGCTGTACATGGGTACATATAAATAATATACAAGTATCTTGAAGTTTTGACTATGGAGGCGATAAAAAGGTAGAAGTACCACATGCAAATGATACAATGAAAGACATAATGTAGAGCCATACGCTCAATATGACAACCTGTGAACTATGTCAAGAATTACAATAGACAAGCCACAACTCATACTTCAAAATCTATATTCCTAGATAGAGGGTGTTGGAGTTGGTGCTTGGAGCGCCAATCCGAATAATGTATTGTACATTATATTTATTATTTACTAATAAAATCACTACGTTTCATTTCAAACCTTATTAATGGTAATTCATTATGTATATTAGATTTATATATAAATATGCTAAGAATGACATCAATATTAGAACAGTCAATGTAGTAATACTGGACACTGGGTGGTCCGATATGGGATAGTATAACTATTATAAACTATTCTTGCAGTAAATATCATAGTCATTGGTTTGGAATACAATCGAATTAACCTAGACGACTAGCAAATGTATTAATAGTTAGAAGTACACAACACTGTCAATAAGAATCTCCTCGAGTCGAGTAGCATATGTGATCATTTTACTATAGGATTACATTGATTTTATGTGTGATCCTCCACACTTTGATACCATATATGTCAGAGACCTTTCATGGTATAACCACTAGATATTCATTGAGTGTGAACCGATGCACTCGTTAATCAAGTGTGTATCCAGATAGGATCTGTCGGCCCATATGTGTACCATAAAGGGTTAAGGTATCAAGATGATTAGTCACGATTATTAAGACTTTGGCCAAAGCCGATATCATAAATGGTGTTCTGATTAGTTGTAATGAATCATGGACATGTCAACATAAGATGTGCGCCATGGAAACTTAATGGTGTAATCTATGTTTCCTAAGCACAACTCGAATAGCCTACGACGGAGGGATTTTAAACATATGTGATGATCTCGAATTGTATAGTTCAGAAATGTCGTTTATGTTCTTCATGAATTCAGAGGTATTCGAACTGCGTATATATAAGCTAGGCTTATATAACGAACGTGTCTAGACTTAGAGAGTCCCATAATATGAAGTGTGCTCGTTGAGCACTTGGGTAGCTGATAATGTTTGATAATAAATAATATATGATATGATAATTATCAATAAAAATAATTCAATATTATTGGATAACATTAATTAATTAATTTGACCCAATTGGATTAATCCAAAATCACACAAGGACTTTGTTGTAATTTCATAAATACCTCTACCATTGGAGGATATTTGGGTAATTATAAATATGTAATAGTAGGTATATTTGTCATGATTTAATTGGATTAAATCAAAGTGGTAGACAATGAAGTAATCCATTTGTTAAACTTTATCTTGATTTAATTACATTAAATCAAAGTGGTAGACAAATGTGATTAGTCACACCTAATTATACATATTTCAATAAATTGTATTAAGTCTGACTAAAAGTTGATTAAGAATTTTATTAATTAAAAATTACATAATTTTGATAAAATGCAAGCTTGAGAAAAAATTTTAATTAAGCTTGAGCTTAAGAAAGTTAAGCTTGTGAAAGCTAAAACATGTAAGAATTAAAATATTGGTCTAAGTAAAAGAAGTGTTTAGAGAAGCTTTGGAAGTTCTCTACAACATTTCAATAAGGAGAAACCAAGATTGGATCTTGGAATCAAGGCTGCTAACTTGGAAGTTCTCCACAATATTTCAACAAGGAGAAGAAGATTGGATCTTGGAATCAAGCTTACTAGGTAAGTTTGATCTTCTCTAAAGCTATTTTTTCATTATTCAGTTATCATTAGTGATGCATATAGTGATGTATTATGTATTGGATACATAATAACATAGCTTGATTTTGAAATTAGACTAATAAATTGTGTATGGATGCTTTGGAAGCATAAACACAATATGTTTATGATTAGCTCAAATTATTTATGTTGGACATAAATATAAAAATTAGAGTTTGGAACTCTATATGATAGCTTGGAGCTATAACTACCATTCTATAATCACTTTACCACCTATGAGTGACCTAAAAATTTTCATTAGTCACTTCATTATGGGATTCTAATTTGGTTGGTGTTTAAATTCAAACTAATACAAATATATATTTAGAATACATGTATGTTTGTTATAATATGTGTTGATATTGGTTTTTATGTTCAAATTATATTTTAGGTGTATTGAAGTGTTTGGAGAAAATTAGAAATGTTTTGAATTGGACTCAAGATAAATTTCCTCTCTGCCAATATTTTAAACATGGCAGCGTCTCGACTCAGATTTCTGGTGTCACGACACTCACGCTTGCGCGTCGCAACACCGAGCATTCACAGATAGGGCATTGTGACTCCCAAGCCTGCGTGTCATGACACGTCGAGAGCCGTTGGCCATGAGCATTGAAACTTCATTTTCTCCTTTCTGGAGTTTTCGAAAATCGATTCAGCTCGATTTTTTTCCTACAGACTCGTAACAGAATATAGTATTCCATAAAATAATATAAAAATACACTCATGCTTGATATCTATGGGTTAAACTCACTTCCACTATGCGGGGCACCGATCAACCCTATGGGTCCCACAACCGCCCTAACAGAAAGACCACCCCGATTTTGGATGGAAGAATAACCAAGAGGCAGGATCACATGATTGATCACATTTGTTTATAGGATTCTAGCATATTATAGAGATGCCACTCAAGAGAGCAATCCATCCGTGGAAGATCTACTAATCCAAGTGGACAACAAGAACAAGTTTGTTGTAGAACAGAACCAGGAAAATGCGAATAATATGACTATATTGGAAGCGCTAGTATAGAGTCAATGCGCATTTATGAGGACACTAGAAAATCAATTGGGAAAATTGACGAGTGGGCAGAACTATAGATCGTAGGGTACCCTCCTGAGTGATATAGAACCTAATTTAAAGGGCCAAAATAGTGAGTATTGCAAGGCTACCACACTGAAGAGCGGGAGTATAATTGACAAAGATATTGGGGTATGACAGTCCAAAGAGAGGGAAACAAAACCTATGAAAGAAAATAGGGTAGTTGAAGAGACCAAGAAGAAATAAATCTCTACAAATGATCCACCTCTTCCATTTCCCCTGCGTCTGTACAAAAATAAAGTGGAAAGGCAGTTTTCAAAGTTTCTGGAGATTTTCAAGAAGTGTTACATCAATATCCCATTCGCAAAGTCCTTGGATTAGATGCCCACATATCTCAAGTTTATGAAAGAGATTCAATCCAAGAAGAGGAAGCTGGATGAATTTGAAACTGTGGCACTCACAAAAGAGTGTAATGCAATACTATATAAGAATCTTCCACCGAATCTGAATGACCTTGACAGCCTTACCATGCCATGCACCATTGGAAATATGTACTTTGGTAAAGCTTTATATGATTTAGGTGCAAGTATTAACTTGATATTTCTCTTTATTTACAGGAAACTGGGCCTACTAGAGGCGAAGCCTTCCACGGTCACCTTACAGCTGGTAGATATATCTCTCACTTACCCCAAGGGAGTCGTAGAGGATGTGATCATCAAAATGGATAATTTTTACTTCCTTGCAGATTTTATCATCCTAGATATGAAGGAATATCGTGATGTTCATATCATCCTTGGAAGGCCTTTCTTGGCGACAAGTAGAACGCTCATCGATGTGTAGAAAGGTGAGCTAACTACAAGAGTTGAAGATCAATAGGTGACCTTCCATGTCTTCAAAGCAATGTCATGCCTGCAAGATGATGAAGTATGCCATAGGATAGATAGTGTATGAGGTACTGATTAAGAAACTTTAACATAAGCCACCATGATGATAGTCTTGAAGCGTGCCTGCTGAAAGTACTGAGCACAAAGGAAAGTACTACAAGAAAACATTTGTATGTTTGTGCTACATCTCCTCGTGTTAGTGCTGACCCACGGGTGCAACAATTTGATGAGCCATTGAAGAAACCAATGGGACTATGCATGGATAAACCGCTACAACTTAACGATCGGTCCTCGAAATCTCATAGTCAGAAGAGAAATGTGAATAATAAAGCCTATGAGAGTATCCTATCAAAGACTACTAAACTTACAATGAAAGTATCATGACCAATTGGGTGGTTACGTTTGGCTGAAAACTTTAAACTTAGTTCTAGCTGGGATGCAACCCATGTTTTTATTTATTTTCATTTAAATCTAATTGTTATCATTATTTTTTTATTTTTTTGTTAAATTAAGTTTTTAAATATTTGTGTGTTTATTAATGTAGGTACTGTGATGACCAGCATAACTCGCACAGCTGAAAATTTGATCTGAGACAAGTAAGATGGCAGCACACCGTAATATCTTACAATCATCATATAGAAACTATTGCAAAACAGTTAGAGTGACCCTCACATGATATTGTTGTTCTCTCTTTGTCATTATTTGACATTATTTTTTTATACTGAGGCCAATGCAACTGTTAAGTTTGAGGGTGTCTATATGCGCATTTCAATTGCTGCATGTGTTGTTCCTGTTGGTTTCTAAGGCATTCCCAAGATCATATTTAAGCATAAAACATGTGAATACATAAAGAAGTATGGCAGAATCATACTTACAATAAACGGCTCATGGATGCGTCAAATTTAAAAATTTCTTCTCCAAGTTTCGGCCAAGCACCAAGTTGGGGAATGAGATCCAAGCTCCAAGCTCCAAGCTTTGTCATTTGATTCCAAGCTATTGGGATGGTTTCCCTATCACCTTGGATGATTCCTTTGAGTGCTAGCTCTAGAAATTTTTGCCACAAAAATGTCTATCTTCTCCTTGCAACTCTCGGCATTGAGAGAAAATGAGAGGGAGAGTGTAATTTTTGATGAAAACGTGAGAGAGAGAGATGGAGTGAGTTGTGTTGACTTGGTTTTTGATTTCAAAAATTTAATAATCATATACTAAACATTTGGTATTAGTCAATCAAGCCATCATGTTTAGGAAGTGTGTAATGCAAGTCATCATCATTCTCACCAAACCCATCACCAAAAGTAACTGATGTGACAACTGATGTGACATGTGGGCCCCACTTGATTCAAAATTCGAGTGGGCCCGTGACACATCCCGGGCTCGGGTTCGCTAAATCTGAATTAACGAGTTTTCCGTTGTGACGTAATTAAATCAATTTAATTAAATAATTATGCCTGGCAAAATTATTATTCACGTCGCTAGCGAATTAATTCTAAATTAATTCGTTTGCCCGAATTAAAATCCAATTTTAATTCCGCGTCGAAATCTAATTTCGTTAAATATATCAAATATATTATTTTATAGATTAATTCCAAATTAATCGTTCTCTCTCTTCAAATGGTATTTTATCATAGAAAAAATCTCTCCGTAATTAATCTCAGATTAATTATGCTTGCATCATACGTCATCGGTGAATCTTCAGGAAGCGAACCAAGAGATCCCCGGATATATTGGCAGTAAATTCGGTCATCGGACTATCCGAAAACGTACGTACCTCGTACTACGTTTTTACCAATTTATGAGACATGGTTGGCTTCTAGCAAAGCACCGTGCCTACCCAATTCTCCAGAAATATTCTTAATGGAATATATAATCTTTATTAGGAGTAGTATACGTAGTATTGCGTATTGCGATCCAGTATCGGATGTTACATGCAAGGCCTGGGGCTGGAATAGTGTATGCCCCATACGAAGCATCTATCGGATTACAAGCAACTAGTCTCTTTAATCGGATAATCATGAACTTGTCATATTATCCCGATGGTTGCAACCATTTAGAGTACCAGTTCTGTATCCCTGCGTGATCATCATCTCCATATGACTGAAGTGATACTTCCATCTTGACATCACACCCAATACACTACGATTCTCAATAAACCCAGAAAAGGCGTACACATAACCTGTTAAAGTCGTGGACGATCAAAACCAAAGCGTATTGATTGTCGCAAGTACTAGCGATGCAAGTCTCAGGTTTAGACCAAATACACCTACCCTGATGCGGACTCCCATAGACACATAGTCATACTGCCAATGGGATTCCGCGGGGTCTATCCAGAGCAAAGCTGTTTCCGTACCATCGGTAAACACAACCTCCCATCACACTTGCATAAGTATCCAATACTTAAATATATGAGAACTATGTTGTTACGCTTCCATAACACGCACAAGTGCAATACTAGTCTATTCCGCATTATCGATGGCCAGTCTCGATAATACTACGACCAGGGATATTTAATGATTAAACCTTTATGGATTGATACTGTCTCATATCTTATAATCTAAAACTAATGATAGGGACTTTTATCATTTATTTATTTAAGTAATCAAATTTCAAAATGATAAAATGCAATTTCCATTGCTACATAATTAATTTGTAGAAAAACCACAATGTCTTTTACAAATAGTGTCGCTATGGGTCATAATTGTCTAACAATCTCCCACTTGGCCTATAGCCAGTCACTCAAGCATCTAATTCCTGAACTATTTACATGTCGCTCAAACTTTTGCTGAGGGATAGCTTTCGTCAGTGGATCTACAATGTTGTCCTCTGATGGGACCTTCTCGATCTTCACATCGCCACGATGTATGATCTCACGAATCAGATGGAAACGTTGAAGAACATACTTGCATCGTTGATGAGACCGCGGTTCCTTAGCCTGCGCTATAGCCCCGTTATTGTCACAATAAAATGGAACGGGCTTAGCTGCTAACGGAACTACTCCTAATCCAATTAGGAATTACGGATCCAAACTGCCTCTTTTGCTGCTTCAGCTGCAACAATGTACTCTGCTTCTGTTGTTGAATCGGCAACAGTCTCTTGCTTGGAAGATTTCCAGCTTACTGCTATGTTATTCAAACAAAATATGTACCCGGATTGTGACTTACAGTCGTCTTTATCGGTTTGGAAACTTGCGTCGATATACCCAGTTACCTCAAGTTCTCCATCTCCATAGATTAAGAAAGCATCCTTAGTTCATCTAAGATGCTTTAGGATATTCTTAACCGCCATCCATTGACTATCACCTGGATCGGCCTGATAGCGACTACACATGCTCAAAGCATACGAGACATCAGGTCGCGTACATATCATGGCATACATGATCAATCCGACTACCGAGGTGAACGATATCCGACTTATGTTGTCTCTCTCAGCTTGAGTTTTAGGACACATGTCCTTAGATAGAGTGACGCCATGTGACACTGGCAACAGTCCCCTCTTGGACTGATCCATGTTGAATCTCTTCAACACTTTGTCAATGTATGTGCTCTGGGAGAGTCCAAGCAGCTTTCTAGATCTATCCCAGTAGATCTTTATTCCTAGAATAAAGGCTGCTTCTCCCAGATCCTTCATGGAGAATTTTAATGAAAGCCAAGCTTTCACCGATGTTGACATGGGAATGTCATTACCAATAAGCAATACATCATCAACGTAAAGGACAATGAATGTCAGTGTGCTCCCACTAACCTTCTTATATACACAAGGATCATCCTCGATTTGAACGAAATCATATTCTTTTATGATCTCATCAAAACGTTAGTTCCAAGAACGTGATGATTGCTTCAATCCATAAATGGATCGATTTAACTTACAAACCTTGTTTGTAAGTTTTGGTACGACAAAACGGTCAGGCTGTTCAATATAAACATCCTCCAAAAGGTTTTCGTTAAGGAAAGCGGTTTTGACGTCCATGTGTCATATCTCGTAATCGAAATATGCAGCAATAGCAAGCATTATCCGAATGGATTTAATCATGGCAACGGGTGAAAAAGTTTCATTGTAATCGAAACCATGTCATTGACGATACCCTTTCGCTACAAGCCTAGCTTTGTACGTTTGTATGTTCCCATCCATGTCGGTCTTCCTCTTGAAGACCCATTTGCAACCAATAGGCTTTACGCCTTCTGGTGCATCAACCAGTGTCCAAACTTGGTTGGTGTACATGGAATCCATTTCGGAATTCATGGCATCTTGCCATAAACTGGAGTCGATACCTTTTATCGCTTCCTCATACGTAGCCGGCTCGTGTTCCTCAATAAGATTGATATCCACATGAGGTGAGATCAAAAACCCATACCTCTCAGGTTGTTTTCTGACTCTCTCCGACCTACGCGGTCCTTGTGTATTCGAAGATTGTCGTACAGTCACATCCTTGATGGACTGTTCATGTTCCGTTAAGGATTATGTGCTAGGAACAGTATCACTCCGATTTTCATCGAGTTCTACTTTCCTCCCACTTATCACTGCATTTAAGAATTCCTTCTCAAGGAAAACCGCATGTAAAGCAACAAATACTTTGTTCTCTTGTGGGTGATAGAAGTAATATCCTTTGGTTTCCCTAGGATATCCTACAAATAGGCATTTATCTGATTTGGGTTCTAGTTTGGTACCTTCCAAACGTTTGACGTATGCCCAGCAACCCCAAATCTTCAGGAATGAGAAACCCGGTTTCTTTCCTGTCCATATTTCATACGGAGTCTGTTGAACAAACTTTGACGGAACCTTATTCAAAATAAGTATTGCATTGTTCAATGCATATCCCCAGAAGGAAATAGGTAGCTCTGTGCAACTCATCATAGACCTTACGATGTCTAACAAAGTTCGGTTTCTCCTTTTGGACATACCGTTTAATTGCGGCATTCTGGGAGGAGTCCACTGTGAAAGAATACCATATTCTTTCAAGTAATCAAGAAACTCATTGCTCAAGTATTCACCACTGACCGGTGCAAACACACGAGTATAACGCAAGCGCACGTATCGTTCAAGGAGTATAAAAAGTATCGATCCCACGAGGACTTAATACCTAAGCTATTAATTTTATGTGGTCAAATGATTACAAGTATCTAACAGGTTGTTTGATAGATTTGAAAAGGTGACGATTCTAAATTTAAAAATAAGTAAATAATATTATTCGAAAGTAGGTTTTAAGAAAATTCAATATTAAAAACTATCTAGGGTTGTGATTTCTTCCAATATCATTTTAAAGATGAAGTGGTTATCTTATAGTTGGATAAAATATTGATTTATTAACCTGGTACACTAAATTATGTAAAAGCCTCTTCCGATGGTCAACTACAAATTTCCAGTATAACCCAATTGAACCATATGTCTATGTCAACCAAATTACCTGGATTCATTAAGATTAAGTTCCAATTATGGTTACCCCCGCCCGACAGGTATATTCTTATCCTGTAAGGAAATCTATTAAAGGGTTATCTATCCTCAAGGAAGATCGTGGGCTATTGAGTCTAAGGTCTTAAACTTAAAATCCCTATGTCTAGTTCATTTTAAGTTTACCAGTTCAATTTTATTAATGGCCAGTTAATAAAAAGTATTAAGATTAAAACTCAATAAATAAACCTTTATATTACCCAAACTATAATTTAACCCCTTATAAACCGGTGATATTGGATTTCATCACAACCCCAGATAACTGGCTTAGTTACGACACATATTTACGGGTAGTAAAAATTTAAATAAAATAAAAAAAATAAAGTAAATTCTGAAAATTAAATACTGAAAAGTAAATTGCTGAAAAGTAAAAAAAAGTAAAAAGTAAAAGTAAAAAGTAAAAAGTAAAAAAAAAAAAAAAAGTAAATTACTGAAAGTAAATTGCTGAAAAGTAAATTACTGAAATTAAATAAAGTAAAAGTACAATAAAAGAAAATGCTGGGGTTAGAGGATCAACTTTTATTACTACTATTTTAGATATCTCCCTTAATATAATATATTAACTTTGCGTGACAATTACCAACCAGCCATATAGGCGGTATCCTGATTAAGTCAAATTAATAATTAATTACCAACCGACCAACCAGGCGGTATCCATACTTAGTCAGGTTAAAACCAATTATAATTAATTTCCAACCGGCCAATATAGCGGTATCCTCATTAAGTCAGATTTTAAATAGTTTATATTTTATATTTAAGGAGATTAATCTAGATAGCAATAATAAAAGCTTTACCTTTTACCCCAGCAAAGGGGAGTTACCTCCTCATTGCTTGAAAAATAAAAACTGCAAAAGTAAAGAAAGAAAATGTTTGTGCGTAAAAATAAATTGCGGAAAAAAAAAACTGAAAAGTAAATAAAAGAAAGTGCGAAAGCGGAAATTAATTACTGGAAGCTGTAAATAAACAAACAAGATACAATCTTCTTATTTATTCATTAGGAATTTCAAAGAAGAAATTATGAATTTTACGAATGAAATGGCTTGGTATTTATAGGCAAAATTTTGCCTATATCAAATCATCCATCAAATTCTCCACCAAATCCATTATTAATTTCTCCACTAATTACTCCACCAAATCCATAATTGCTCCACTAATTTCTTATCTTGTTTGGTGTTGATTTGATAATTTTTATTAATTATTTATTAATTTATATTTTGCTTTGAAAATGATTGATAATGACTTTAATAATTACACATCACACACTTCTGGATATTTCATCAATTTAGGTCATGAACTCTTCAGAATTCGAAAATATTTTCTCTTTCAAAGTTGTAGATCTTTGAGTCTTCTTTAATCTGGCACTTGAATCAGCTCAATCCGATATCGGAGTAAAACGTTATTCCCAAAATACGACAGTTGCGCAAAACTGGAATTCCCAAAACTGCACTTCGTCAAAACGCCCTTTCAAGTTTCCAATCTCCAAAATTAATATATCAAGTCCAATAATTGCCCTTATTTGACCCATATTTCATCCTAAATGATTTCATTGAGACCCGATATTATTTTATCTGCAAAATAAACTAAAACACATCAAAACATTCATCAAACCCGAGAAACTAAACAAAATATTAAGTTAAAGGGGCGGTAAATATTGATATATTTTCCTCTCATCACACCCCCAAACCTAACATTTTGCTAGTCCTCGAGCAGAACAACAAAATAAAATAAAAGAAACAATTAAAATTATACTAATCCACTTTCGTAGGGATCACGGTTGCATTTAGCATATGCAACAAGCCTTTAAACCCTTAGGTGTCCCTAGTGGACGAGTTGTAGTCTCGTGAGGGTTTACAGCAACGATACCCACAAACGTTTTACAAAAGTAAAAAGATAATAAAACTAATGCACACAAAAGCAAAAAGACAAGAGAAAATAGAATAAAGAAGTTAGTGACTAATCAGGTGAAACTTCTACTTCAAGTTACTAATTGTTTTGTTTTATTCTAAATTACTGAATAAGTAAATTCTCCGATTATTTTTACCATTCTTCATATACATAGCCAACAAAATATTAAACAACTTATTTTTGCCCACAACAGTCATAAGTGCAGTTGATAAGA
>SKCR01052494.1:0-18359 GCA_019454045.1 Zanthoxylum bungeanum | reverse complement strand
AAAATTGGATGGGAAGCTTGTTCCTGACGCATAGATGTCAATCAAGCCGTTACTTTTCTTGTACATATTATATCTCTTTGTCTTTTTCTAGTAATTGATTTGTTTTATTGTTTTCTCCGACAGGATCCAGATCTTGTTGACTATCACAATCTATTTTATTATTTTGCTACTAATCGTCCTTCGGAAGATACTTGTGCTATTATTTTATTCACCCTTTTCAGGTACTATAAATTCAACTCATCATTGCACTTTTGAAGACATCCATAGTAAAAAAATGGAAGCCACTTCAAGAAGACGAGTTGAAAATATTTGTGTGTTTTGCGGTAGTACTGTTGGTACTAAACCACAATACATAGAAGCAGCACAGGAATTGGGTCGAGTCTTAGCAGCAAGGAATATGCATTTAATATATGGCGGAGGCAATCTTGGACTAATGGGGATCGTTTCAAAGGCCGTACAAGAAGGAGGCAGTCATGTTTTGGGAATCATCCCAAAACCCTTGGCAGAGGCTAATCTTATTGGATCATCAAACGGAGAGGAACTGATCGTGCCAGGTATGTCTGAACGACTGGTTGAAATGATTAACCGTTCTGATGCTTTTATTGCTTTGCCAGGTGGCTTGGGTACATTAGAGGAAATTTTTATAGTTCTATCTTGGGCGAACCTGAACATACACCAGAAACCGCTTGGACTGCTCAACGTTGATGGATTTTATGATTTTCTTTGTGTGTTTCTTGATGATGATCGGGAGAAATGGGTTCGTGTCAAAACCTATGAAAGAACTCCTTTTTACTGCTAGGTCTGCTCCAGATCTACTTGACCAACTCATAGCCTATGTACCACCAGTTGACCCTATCATTTCAAAGATAAAATGGTCTGATGATGATCGTGGTAAGAGACGTCGGATTAATCTGGATCTTAATCTTTAAATTTTTTGTAGAGTTTCAGCTAACCAGGTATTATCTTCTTAATTCTCCTTTTATCTTGTTTGTATTGTGTTTTTATTTTTAGTCCAAAATTTTTCGAAAAATACAAAAAAATTAAAAATTAATAAAAACAAAGGGCATATTTAAAGCTAGGTGATGGTTTGGTGTCTTCCTTCACTCACTACCTTTTTATAAGGAAAAGCTGTGAAGGCACCTAGATAATCATTCACTTGTAGCGTGTTGTGACAGACTAGTTTGGAGGACTCGTTGTTTATTCCTGACAACAAGCGATAAGAGCCTAAGGGGCTTGGGTATTTAAGTGAGCCTCGCTCCACCTTCCCTCTGGGGAATCTACAACGGGAAGTCCATTCGACAGTTAGTCACACACCATAAATTCGTTGGCACGTACCATAAGGTATAAAAAAGGTGCGTTCACTTGGTCGCTTGAACCCTTGAGTGGGGAGTCCTAGTTGTGAACAATCCTTCGTCAGCAAGAGCCTTTGAAAAAAAAATGTAAATTATAGTTTTATGACTAGTAGAAATATGTGGTTGTTTGTATGACTAAAAAAAGATGAAATTGGTAAGAAATAGCTGTGTAAGGAATTTCCACTCCTGAGACGTATTTCAAACCTAATTCAAAACAAGTTAATTTTTGTTTATTCACTTTTGAATTATTTAATCTGTAAATTCTCCATTAAACTGACTAAAATGAATCTTCATATACTTAGTTAGCAGATATTATCAACATACATGGTAACATACAGACATGAGCTAAAATTGAAAAGTTTGTAATATCCAGTACTCTAGTTCATTTGGAGGAAACATCTAAAAAAATAGTGATGGAATAAAAAAAAAAAAAAAAAAAAAAAAAAAAAAACATATGAGATCCGAGTTATTAAGTCTGTAAGGGTATTTTAATACTTAGTGCCCTAAAACCAACTGGTTTGGGAGTCATTGCCCAAGCTCGTTACATGGATAAAAAATGATGAAAAATTTATATATATGTATATATATCTGAAGTCTGAGTAATTAAGTCCTTAGAGGTGTCTTAACACCTGATGCCCTAAAGCCAACTGGTTTGGGAGTCACCGACCTAAAGCTCGCTACATAGATGGAAGATATTGTATATAAATAAAAAATAGAGAAAAAATCAAAGAAAAAAAAATCAGAAAAATTAGAAAATTTATTCCATTACTAAAAAAGATGTGAATTCTGATAAAACTTTAGAACAAAAATATTACTCTCTTATCAACTGCACTTATGACCGTTGTGGGCAAAAATGAGTTGTTTAATATTTTGTTGGCTGTATATATGAAGAATGGTAAAAATAATCGGAGTTACTTATTCAGTAATTTAGAATGAAACACAAACATCTAGTAACTTGGATTAGAAATTTCACCTGATTAGTCACTAACATCTTTATTCTCTTTCCGCTTGTCTTTTTGCTTTTGTGTGCATTAGTTTCACTACCTTTTTACTTTTAAAAATGTTTGTGGGTATCATTGCTGTAAACCTTCACGAGACTACAACTCGTCCACTAGGGACACCTAGGGTTTAAGGCTTGTTGCATATGCTAAATGCAATCGTGATCCCTACGAAAGTGGCGTAGTTAAAATTTTATTATGTTATTTTATTTTGCTCGAGGACTAGCAAAATGTTAGGTTGGGGGGTGTGATGAGTGATAAATGTATCAATATTTCCCACTCATTTAACTTGATATTTTGTATAGTTTCTTGAGTTTTGTGAATATTTTGATGTGTTTTGTGTTATTTTGCAGCTAAATAAAGATTCAGGACATTTTGGAGGTGATTTGGAGCAAAACTGTGAATTTGGTGAAAATTGGCAAAAAGGGTATTTGTGGTAATTTTGGGCATCCCGACACGGTATTTTGGTAATTTTGGGCATTCCGACACCAAAATAAAGTTTCAAGATATTATGGAGGTGATTTGGAGCAAAATTGTGAAATTTGGCAAAAAGGGTATTTTGGTAATTTTGGGCGTCCCCGACACCGAGGGTATTTTGGTAATTGCACCACCATGCCACATGTCAAAGATTCAACGAGCCGTCTTTTTTAGCACACCATGCCACGTGTCGAAAATTCAGCGATCCAAAAAAAAAAATAATAATAATAAAATAATAAAAATCAGAAAAATAATAATAAAAAATTAGATTTTTTTGCCTATAAATAGATTTCGAATTTTTAGTTTCAATGTACCTTTCCTCTGAAATCCTTATAAATAAATTGAGAGTTCTTCATATTTCTTTTTTATTCAGTTTTATTTACGCTTGTAGTAGTAATTCTATCCATCCATGAGGGGGGGTAACGCTCTATGCTGAGGTAATAAGGTAATTCTTTTACTTTTACTATTTAGATTAATCTCCCTTAAAATATAATATATAAACTATTTAAAATCTGAATTAATAAAAAGATACCGCCATTCTAGGTCAGTTGGTTATTCAATTTAAACTGGTTTAAACCTGACTTAATGAGGATACCGCCATTCTAGGTCGGTTGGTTTAATTTATATTTCTGTTCCGCCTTATGGCTGGTATATTTGAATTTGACTTAATCAGGATACCGCCATTCCGGACGGTGGTTTTAAAATATCACAAGTTATATATATATTATTTTATGGGAGATATCTAAATAGTATATAGTAGAAGTTATTTCCTTTTATCTTAGCATTTCATTTCTTTTTATTGCAATTCATTATTCTACAATTACTTTTCAGCAATTTAATTTTATGTCTTTTAAGTTTTTATCAGCTTTAAAACTGTATTGTAACTAAGTTAAATATCTAGGGTTGTGATAAAATCTAATATCACTGGTTTAAAAAAGGGTTAGATTATAGTTTGGGTAATTAAAGAGTTATTTGTTGAGTCATAATCTTAATGCTTTTTATTAACTGGCCATTAATAAAATTGACTAAATAAAACTTAAAATGAACTAGACATAGAGATTTTAAGTTAAAGACCACAGACTTAACAACCCACGATCTTCTTTAAGGATAGATAAACCTTTAATAGATTTCCTTACAGGATAGGAATATACCTGTTGGGGCGGGGGTAATCATAATTGGAATTCAATCTTAATGAATCTAGATAATTTAATTGACATAGACATATGGTTTAATTTGATTATTCTAGGTATTTGTAAATGATCGTTCGAAAGGCTTTTACATAATTTAGTATTCCAGATTAATAACTCAATATTTTACCCAACTATGATTTAACTACTTCATCATTTAATAAGTATTGGAGAATTCACAACCCTAGATAGTTTTAATTCTCATTAATCTACTCTCAATTCTTTTACTTGTTTTAAATTTAGAATCGTCGTCATTTTAATCAAACAACTTGTTAGATATCAGTAATCACTTAACCTTATAAAATTAATAGAATATGTAATAAGTCCTCGTGGGATTGATATCTTTTTATACTACTTGAACGATACGTGCGCTTGCGTTTAACGTGTGTGATTACGCCGGTCAACAGCAAAGTGAGAGATATATCAAAATATTTTGTTTTTCTTTTCATTAATTAAAATTAAGAAAACAAAACCAAAGCCTTTAATAAACAAACTATGGTCAAGGGAATCTTTCCCTACACCACATATTGCTAAAAGCAACTTAACCAATGTTAAAATTAATCTCACCAACTTTAGTAACTTATTTACCTTTATGAATCATTTAGTACTTTAACCAAATAATTCAATTTTGCTTTAATTAATTATTGTAATAATTAAGTAATTAATATTGTATATTAATTTAAAAACTAAATTAATTCACAAAATAATTACTAATTTAATGTAAATCGAATTTACATTTATTATACAATAAAATTATATCAACTCTTGATATAAAATTAATTAATTCAGTTCATCTCATGAATTATCGGATTAAACAATTTAATCCTAAAACCCAAAAATAATTTGTCAATATTTGACGAGAGGTCGCCCTAGTGCTCAACGAGTAAACTTAATATAATGGAACTCTCTAGGCTCACGTTCGATTGTTACTTATATATATACTTATTGTTGGTTTCTATTGATGTCCCAAGATCATTTAAGCCACGAAATTGAATGAATACTACAAAGAAATGTGGCGGAAACACACTTACATTGATCGGTTTGGATGAGATGCTCAACAAAACCTTTCCTCCAAGTCCACTAAGTGATTCGGCCAAGGATGATTTGTTGATGAAGATTCGGCCAAGGGAAAGAAGTTCCAAGCTCCAAGCTTTTCAAGATCCAAGCTCTTGTGTTTGTTTCCCTAACACCTTTGTTTGATTCTTGATGTGCTAGCAAAAGATGAAAGAAAAATCAAATCTTTCTTCACCTTTGGAGGCTCACGGTTTTGGCTTGAGGAGAGAAGGAGTTTTTCATTCTTTTCAATTTGTTTTCTAAAACAATAATGAAAAACAATTACCAAAAGTGGTATATGCTTTACCAAAAGTCAAAAGCAAATTTTTGGCTCCAAAATGGCATTAAATGCCCACAACCACTCCATCATAAATAGTGACTGCATGTCACTCACCAAAAAGGTGAAAGACATCTATCACTAAAGTGACAAGTGATGTGACTCGCGATGTGACTTGTGGGCCCCACTTGATTCAAAATGCGAGTGGGCTCGCAAACACTTCCGGGCTCGGTTTCGCTAATTCCAAATTAACGAACTTCCGTCGCGACGTAATTAAATAATTTTGCCTAGCATAATTACTATTCACGTTGCTTACGAATTAATTCTAAATTAACTCGTTTGCCCGAATTAAAATCTAATTTTAATTCCGCATCAAAATCCAATTTCTTTTAATATATCGAATATATTATTTTGTCGATTAATTCCAAATTAATCTTTCTCTCTCTTCAAATAGTACTTTATCCAAGATAAAGTTTCTCCGCAATTAATCCCAGATTAATTAAGTTCGAATCAAACGTCATCGGTGAATCTTCGGGAAGCGACCCAAGAGATCTCCGGATATGTTGGCAGTAAATACGGTCGTCGGACTATCCGAACACGTACGTACCTCGTACTACGTTTTTACCGATTTACGAGACAAGGTTGGCTTCTAGCAAAACGCCATGCCTACCCAATTCTCCAGAAATATTCTTACTGGAATATACGATCTATGTCAGGCGTAGTATACCGTAGTATTGTGTATTGCGATCCAGTATCTGATGTCACGTGCAAGGCCTGGGGCTGGAATAGTGTCTGCCCCGTACGAAGCACATATCGGATATCTAGTAACTAGTCTCTTTGAATCGGATAATCATGACCTTGTCATATTATCCCGATGGTTGCAACACTATAGAGAACCAGTTCTGAATCCCTGCGTGATCATCATCTCCATATGTCTGAAGTGATACTTCCGTCTTGACATCACATCCAATACACTACGATTCTCAATAAACCCAGAAGAGGCGTACACAGGACCTGTTAAAGCTCTGGACGACCAAACCAAAGTTTACCGATTGTCGCAAGTACTAGCGATGCAAGTCTCAGGTTAAGACCAAATACACCTACCCTGAAGCGGACTCCCATAGACACATATACATATTACCAATGGGATTCCGCGGGATCTATCCAGAGCGAAGCTGTTTTCCGTACCATCGGTAAAACACAACCTCATATCGCACTTGCATAAGTATCCAATACTTAAATATATGAGAACTATGCAGTTATACCCTCACAACGCGCACAAGTGCAATACTAGTCTATTCCGCATTATCGATGTCCAATCTCGATAATACTACGACTAGGGATATTTAATGATTAAATCTTTAAAGATTGATACTGTCTCATATCATCTCAATCCGGAATTAATTATAAGGACTTCTACCATTTATTTATGAAAGTAAATAAATTACAAAATGGTAAAAGGCAATTTCATTATAACATAGTTAATTTTGTACAAAAACACAATGTCTTTTACAAACAGTGACGCTATGGGTCATAATGTCCAACACTTATATATTCATATACTTGTAATATATACATGAAGGCCTGCCCACCTACAAATCATGACTAAAACAACACGACACGTCGAACCATACAAGTCGAGGTTAAAACGCTAATGTATAATCCCTTCGTCATTACCGTCTCCAATTGAGTAAGGTTATAGATTTACTGTCAAAACCTTATCTACTCAATCTATGAATTTTTCATACTTATATTCCATTAATAAATAATATAGCAAAACTTTTTTTGAATATTATTTATAATGTTAAAGAAAAAATTTCTTCAACGAACTTTTGGCCAAAAGATTTCCGGAATATATTCTGAAAATTTCTGGAAACAAAATCCAACCATATGGACTGACGAATCCTCATCTTAACACACACCGATCTTCGTGAGCATCGGTCTATACCTAACAGTCATCCAGAGGCCAGACCTTGAAAGGTCTCTGACATGCATGGTATCAGGCACATAGGATCACTCACAAAACCACTGTGGTGTCTCAAGTCAAAGGACCACAATAACTACTCAACTCGAAAAGATAACTATTGACAGTTTTATGGAATATCTATTAGTCATGTTTTATGAGTTAATTCAATATTCATTCAACTAATGAATATCTGCATTTCTATACGAACTTCCGTTAAGTTCACAGTCTGTTGAGACAAACCATATGTCCATTACATATATAGACAATGCACTAGTCTTACCAATATAATGACCGACCCATGTCAATATATCTAGACCATGAATAATTATATTCGAGAGAATGCGTGATATTCATCAACACCATGGGCAACTCTTGCAACTATATCACCATATGTAGTAACTCTCGGGTCTTTACTAAATTTATATAAGGTTCCGAGTGTAACTCGAAATTTCTAACTCTTAGAGTAATCTAACAATTAGATTTACATTATATAAATAAAAGTAAGAGTTTTACCATATTAATAAATAAATATTATATTGCGTAAATATCAAATATTTATACAAAAAAGTGAATAGTGCTCGATCACCATTTCCAACACACGTTCAGGCTCTCATACTAATTGAAAGTTCGTAATTATCCTAAGTTCTAATCCTATACGAAATTTATCACAATATTTTAAGACAAGTTCTAATTATTATTTCTATGGATTAATCAAATTAACAACCACCATTAAGTCTAACAGTTTATAAATCCAAGCAAATAAAATTAATGCAATAAATAAATCAACACAGTAGTTTGTTGAAGAAAGTGGAAAACTCATGCGAGTAAAAAAACCACTTTGGGTATCTCGGCTACCAGCCCAAATCCACTATAATAAGAAAAACTTTCAGTGATGGTAAAATACCTATAGTGGCAACTCCACCCACTCTAATACCTCTAGACTGCAAGAACTCGAAGAACTCATCGAGCCCGTACCCAATTTTTCTTCAGAACCTCTGAAGTCTCTGAGCGGATTAACTCTGCAAGCACTGAACCCTGTAACTCCGACTGTCAATCTTCCTCCTTGAGAACTCTGAAGGCTTAGGAAGTTGGGTTTAATTGTTTTGATAGTAAATCAAAGATCGATCTCACATGAAACAGAGAAGACAAGAACCAAAAGAGTCTTCAAGGTGAAAAAAATAAGGTTGAAAAGCTAAAGTGAGTTTAGGCTTTGAGAGATTATGTTTTCAACATTTGGGAAATGTGGCTATATGTTCTTTATATAGGTAGGGCAAAAAGAAAGGCTTCCAATAGCAAATTAGGTTAAAAATGCATCAAAAATTACTTTGTTCTACACGAACATTCGAACGCCTCTCGAATGCGTGTTGAACATGTGCTTACTGAAAGGTTTTATTCAAACGCTTACTCGAACGCATCTCGAACGTTTGCTATTTGGAATATTTCGTTCGAACCCAACAACGAACATGATACTAACACCATACTTCAGAACACTTTAACGAACGCAGCACTAACGCATGTCTGTTCTTCATGCACAACCTTGCCAAATATCAGTCCAATTGCTCCAAGTTCTTCAAGACTTATTATAACTCAATTGAACTTATTTTATTACGGACATTGCTAATAAAAATGGAACTAACAACGAAGATTTCTTTATTGCATCTAAAAAAAATGAAGAAAACGTGCGTTTTTTAAAGTGAAAAAAGCTTTAAACATTGTTAATGTAATAAAAAGAAATTCTTGATTTTCTTCCATAATAATATAATATTATATCATATCTAGATAGTTTTTAATTGTTTTTTTTTCTGTCCACACGAAAAAAAAAACAATTATTATTAACTTTGTCAACCGATTTTTTTTTCCTTATATCTAAAGAATTTTTCGTCAACCTCCAGATCAACTCTGGAAAATTCAAATTAAAGGCGGTTAAATTTTTTTTTTTTTTGGGGTTATTATAGGTTGACAAAAGATGAAATATGTTTGTGAGTTATTAGATTTTAGGTTTTCATTCTTAAATAGTTAGATAAAATGATGTGTTTTGATATAAAAAAACATTATTAATTTAAATTAAAAAATTGAAATATAAGCTTGCGGATTTGGCATATACCCGCTATTGGTATTTACTAATATTAGTCTTTACCAACTCGCACCACACCTGCATAAGATTTTATATAAAATTATCAAACTCGCACCAAACCTGCTAAAATATTTATCAAATCTTACCCATATCGAACGATACTAACGAAATTATGGGCAAAATTACCATCCCTAGCATTCACCAACTCAAAAAAAGAATTTTTTATAACTGCCCCAACTGAAATTGATTGAGAAAAGCTTCTTCTGGTTAATATACGAACCTGAATGTTTTTCTTGGTTCTTGAAAGAACTTTCAACTAATAAAAGTCTTCGCTGGTCTTTGTGACGTTTTTAAGCAATCGAGGTTTTAGAGACTTTGTTTCTTTATTTAGATTAACACTCCAATCAACTTTGTTTGTATGGAAATTTTGGGTAGAAAGAAACACTAAGAAGAAAAACCACTTGTTCAGGATTTGCATAAAAATATTAAAAGATCATTAGTTGTGACATTAGAAAAAAATATTCACCTCAGCTTTAGTTCATTGAAGGATATTCGTGGTTGGATATATATGTTTCCCTAAAACGATTCTAGGATTCTACGAGAAGTTCTATTGAACTAGCTAGGCATATATATGTATGTGCAACGGCTTTCTATACGTTTCCCGAACAAACCTACAAATGAATTAACAGACGAAGGAACAAAGAAACTATACTGAAGGTTCATCCGGGCCATCGTCCCCCATTGTTTCATTTTCCTGCAACATGTTCATCAGAATGTTTATCTGGTCTTGCAGCATTGCGTTTTCTCTCTCAACTTCTGAACGCTTGCTCCGCTCTTGAAGAAGTTGGAGTTGCAGATGTTCTAGGCATCGTGAATCCTCTTCCAGTTGTTCATTTAGACCATCGATTTCCCGATCCTGCAAAATGAATCAAAAGGTAATTCATTGAATGAATATGTGCACCAAATAATTTCTGGCTCTCTCAGCAAGTAATGTGTGCAAATGCACAGATGCATAATTTCCTTGTCCATGTGTGCAGACGATAGAAAGGAGGTGACATGTTTAGAACAACACCTTTCTATTTATTTCATGGACAGCAATTCTTCGCATGCTCTCAACAACATCAACATTTACTAACTTACGCTTCTTCCCAATCAGCCAACCCTTGGGATAGCTGGCCGAATCAAAGTCCGGAGGCGGTAGTAAGGATTCAGCTGATTTCTGCTTGCCATTAGCAGGTTCCAGAGGTTCAAAGAGAGACTTTCGACGTTCAGAGAGGACGGGTTCTGGAATTGGCAGCTTTTCCATATCTTGATTTGGGGTTTCTTCCTTTTTGGTGGGTGTCTCATTAGCTGTATCGTCTGTTACGCCTAAATTCCTCCCGCTAGCTGTTAGAAATAAGTAACTATTCTAATTCCAAACACTCGAAACATTGCAATTCTAAACATAGTAATGCTAATATTTTCCACAATACATATTCAAGCATGATAATAAGATCATGGGAAAGTAAAGCGAGTATCAAACTCATTTAAGATTTACTTAACCGAGCAGGGCATCATGCAGGTCAGTGCTAGCATATGGAAAAATAAACGGTGGGAAGCTATCCCAGGCAAGTTCCAAATATGAGAGCTCAGGAAGGTGAGGCAGGGACAACTGTTTGAATGCAGAAGCTGGATTTGGTTCCAGAGAACTCTGCCTAACCATAGGCTGCCATTACAACTCAAACAGTGTCTTTGAAGGCAAATATCCTCCAGAAAACACAATGGAGCCTTCCGTGATAATGCATTTTGATGTATTAAAATCTTGAGATGATAATTTTATTGATAGATAAAATTAAAAATAAACAAAAACCTAAGTCATCTTAGATTTCTTCAATCAATAACAAAATAAGCATTCAAAACGAGGATTGTGTTATAGGATCCAGAAAAAATAAATCCATTTATTATTTCTCGCCTTCCTGCTAAAGAAGTAAATAAATCCAGAAAAAGATTCGAAGAATAAAGTGAAGCAGGCAGTTGAAGAAAATAATTAGTGAATATGAATCATTGACATGATTTTAGGTCATTAGAATGTTGAATATCCATAATGCGTGATGCCACTCAATTACATCATTCAACTGAGAGAACTGGCATTGAAAACAGACAAGGAGCTCTGATTTGTATAACAATTTAAGCCATTTGACTTCTTCTTATGATGGAGTACATATGAAGGCTTACCTGAGTTTATTTGAATGCTGAATCAGCACCCTCAAACATAAATCTAAGCTCCTAGTTTTTGCAACTTGAGCATGAGTACGATATAACCACCTCAGTTAGCCTCAATAGATATATGCAAATTTTTATTTTTTTTGGTAAATGAACAATTCTAACGGAAGATCTTGCCTGCATACAGGTTTGCTTGGTTTGGAGAGGAAATTCCTAAATTGCTAGAGAGAAATCAGCAGGAAATGTGAAGAAATGGGCCCATAAAAACAGTTGAAAGTAGGTTATAACTTATAATGACTTCATCGAGCCTCACCTTCTCTGACAGTGAAGATGATTGGACAGTCGGATACAGTCAAAAATCATCCTCTCAATATTACCTAAACCTTAGTATGCAAGCATATATAAAGGATCTGTACCAAGGGAATTACATGGATGTGCTATGAACACTTCTCATGACAAGAGCATGAAATACAGTCTTGCCGAAGAGTGTGCGTGTAAGAACACCACTGAGTACTACATGAAACGGAAGACTTCCAAGACATAAAAAGCTAGCGAGGATAGGAGAATTCCAAATAGTGATTCATTCAAATAAACGGGAGAAAATAGCATGCAAATAATTTTAGCCTTCTTACATACCTGGTCTAGGGAACTGAAGAACTGTTGTATTAATATAAGAATAATGATCGAATATATCTATTGTTTCCATTATTATTACTACAATACTACATCAAAATTGCTGAGTTTGATAACAGTTAGATGAACCAATAATAGTAGCAAAGTAATAGGCAAGAAAATGAAACAGAAATAAAAAAAATATAAAGATAAAGTAAAATGGAAGTAAAAGGAAAAAATATATAATGAATTAGTTAGCCAACCAAACCCAGTAAATTAGCTTAGGGGCAAATCAAGTAGCAAGTCAAAACATTGTTCTCTCTACCTTCTCTCCAACAACAAAGCAAACTTTTACAATGAAAAAAAAAAATTGAAAGGCATGTTTCCAATATTCATTGGCATACCAGAAACTGGTAAAATAATGAAGAAAATTTATGTGGCATGATATGATAAAATTCAGCTTCAAAAAGATTATAAAATACATAGCTTAAAAATATTTTCTTCATTCATAGCAAGCCTTGATCAAATATGCAATGGGTATGTACTAATCGGGCAAATATTCACAAAGCAAGCTCAATATATAAATTATTAACTTTTCTCACATGATTTTCCCGGGAAAAAAAAAAACCAAAAAAAAAATTTAAAAAGAAAAAGAAAAACTTGTATACTACTACCTGATCTTTTCCGAGACTTCCAAAAAATCCTAGGAACAGATACAGGAGAGAAACCAGTCAAAGGTGCATCATCAACCTTGTGCTGCTCATCAAAATTCTCTTTTCCCATTGAATGGAAAAAGAAAAACCCAATTAATAAAATCACCAGCCAGTAGCTTTCTTCAACTCAAAATTTGAGCTTTTATTTTGTCTAAGATTTGTTTTGTTTTGTTTTGAAGATAAAATTGAAGCGTTGTGTTGTCTTCAGTTTGTGAAAATGTGGTGTTAGTTGTCAGAAGCGTGGCGGGACCATTAATAAATTTTTTCGACAATTACGATCATTTTGCTTCTTATTTTTGGTGGAAATTGTTATGTTTACTCATTGTCCTTCTGCTTTCATTTGTGGGCCCCAATCAATTTGCATGTTTTCATTTTCTTTCTTTTGTTTTTGTTGTTTAAAATTGGATATGAAGTCAAAAAAAAAATGTATGAAATCGGGAAAAAAATATTAAATATTTTTATTAAATGTAGAATTTTTAATTACTATGATCACAACCTAATTACCTCTCATATTTGTAAATTTAATTCTCAAATATAATTAAATATATGTTTGAAAATGTTTAAAATCATATTAAAAATATTTTTTTAAGATTAAATTATTTAAAATCTATTGATTATAGGTTTAAAACCACTAGTTAAATAGTATTCCAAACTGATCATTTTTTTTTTAAAGAATATTAGAGTACAAGAAATTTAGGATGAATTTGGTAAAGGGTATTGCCTAGTTTATAAGTTGTGAAATAAAAATTAGAATATAAATTTGGATAAAAAAAAATTTCATGTGGTTAGATTATAATTTTATGAGAATATAAACTAATTTACAAACTAATATAAAGAGTGTATATTGTAGAGAGTATGTCATATAGTATAAGTTAGTTTATAAGTAACAAATGCTCGAGTTAATATAAAAAAAATAAGCTCATGTTGTGAGATTGTAATTTTATAATCGTTAACGCTAATATTAAAATAGATATTTGACAAAATATCAAAACGCTAACTTTAATGTTCTAGCGACGCTCTATCAAACACAGTAACTATTATCCATGTACATTCGTCGTATGCAGCATTAACTTTATCATTAGCTAGCGATTTCACATTTCTTATTATAATTATAATTTTTAATTGTTCTACCCAATCTAAGTTTCTTACCCTTGAAGGGAGACGAAATTGGTCAGATATTTTTTTACAGGGTTAGTTCCAATCTGATTGTATGCATTATTTTAGCATTGCAATAACGTGAAGAGTAATTGTTTGCACAATTTTTCGTCAAAAGAATGTGTAAGGTTCAAATCTCCTGAGACACAGTCCCAGCAAGAGGTGTTTGATTAAGTGAATAAGCCTCCAAGGGGCACAAGCACACAAATTACAAAGCTACGAAATTAAAATAATATGCTCGTTTTGAGTCTTCATTTGATCCGGCTTTTCTCTTCGCATGAGTGAGCCTTTTATAGTGGAATTTGTAAATTGCTCGGACGGTTTCAGTCCGTAACTTATCTGCAACCGCTGGATCACGTCTTTAACCGTCAAATTATGTGCCATAACTTCCTGATCATAGGGGGAACTGCTAGATTGTGTGCAATAAACTACCAAGTCGTGGGTGATACTGTCTCAACCGTTTAAATCGTGAGATCAACCGCAGCATGTGTTCAGTCGTCCTGACTCTCTGAGTCGTCCTAGTTGTTGTGTCGTCGGGCGACCTTCCTGATTGCTCTTCTCGTCGTCGTCCTAGTTTCGAATCGTCATGTGGAGTGTTACCTGCTCGTCCTGCTTGCTTTTGTCCTTTACTGACTCCTTCGTTCTAGGGTGACTTTCTTTTGTCAACAATTATCCCCCAAATTCACCTTGATTAAGTTAGAAGTGAAATCGAGGTGAATTTTTTAAATTGGGTAGTCAGGGCGATAAACATCGGCCTAAAAGTCTTCGCTTTATTGCTTTTCTCGGGTCGTCCTTTTTGTTCCCTATATGAGCCCATCACTTCTTCAATAAATATGCGACCTTTCCCAATACGTTTCATCATGACGCCCATTAATGAGCCGTTTTTCACGTCATTTCAATGTCCCCCTTCATCACACATTACCTTCATTCCTTTACATCGAATCGTATCCCAACACCTGTCTAGGGCAACTCCTCATTCTTTTCATTTTCCCGCCGCTTCCTTCCTTCGACGATTTGGGTTGCAACACCTGTCCCAGGATGAGCTTTTCGTCTTCGTATATAAGGGGTTAGCTTGCTCTTGTTTTCACTTTACTTTTCATTTTCTTTGCAAAATTCCCTTTTTTTTACTCTCAACCTTCAGCATTAATGGCGTCTTCTTCCTCTACATTCAAAACAAGTTCTTCTACTTTTGGCGATTACCATATGGCCTTGGGTGACTCCTCCGTGAGTGCCTTTGGTGTCCATGTCCTTAACGAGAACTACGGTCAGTGTACTCTAGGCCCCATTTTTGTTGATGACAATGACATTGCCACGGCCCTTTTGGCTCAGTTGTTTCCTTCCACTTCCAACCTCCATTTCTCGGAACCATTGAACATTTCTTCTCTCACTCAGTTGAACCCTATCCGTACTTGGCCTAAACACGACCCTTCTTTTGAAACCTGGTTTCAATTCATGTTGTTGCATGTGGATACCCGTACTTTTCTTGAGGAACATGGTTTCCTTCCTTTCATCGAGCTCTCGTTGGCTTTACCCTCTTTTGATCGAAATTTGTTCCATGTTTCCTTACTTTTCTGGTCTTCCGAATACAACATTTGTCTCTTCCCTTCTGGTCCTATCACCATTACCCTTCGTGATATCAGTGCCTTGACCGGGTTGGCTCTGTAAGGTGCGACCATTTCGGCCTGTACTTCCTTTCGCTTCCCCCTACTTCAATGGATCTTTCGTCCTTTTCGTCATATTCTGCCTTTGTCCGTGCGTTCTCTGAATCGAACGGTCCGGTCTCAGTGTTAGAACGTATTGGCTTCCTCCATTACTGGCTTTGCAAATACATCATTTGTGCACCCAGTCAGAAGCCTGTGGCAGGATATCTCCCTATATCGTCGGACATTGCCAACGGTCGTCATTTGGACCTGGCTTCCTTTCCGTTGGCTGCCACTTATCGAGGGTTGGTTGTCCTCCAAAAACAGCTTCAGTCTGGTGTTTCACCGATCACCTCTGGTCCTCTCTAGATCGTCCAACTTTGGCTTAGAGCCTATATCCCAGTCTTTGATTCTATCGAGTCGAGTCACTCAAATCCTTGTGCTGGTCTTTTGTTCGCCCAATTCAGGCCAACCTCCCTCATTCCTCGCACGGTTTTCGAATATTTTTATACCCTCGGGTCACTTCTTTCTTCCCTTTCTCTTTGGTCGACAGCCCTTCTTTTGTTCATCAACTTCCCGAGTCGGAGGAGGATGAATCGATCCATCGCATATGGCGTAAGTTTTTATGCAGCCGCGATCTGATCCATGACATCCTGACTGGAGCTAATGGCAAGGCTGGAGTGGAGGTATATTCCCCAAACTTCACTGCCCGCCAATTTGGTCTCGTCCAATGGTGGCCCCTCCCATTATTTTCCTCTCGTTCTCCCACATCAGAACGCTTCAAAGTTCTTTCAGTCTCTGATATTGAGCATTGTTTGTCTTAGACTCGCTCATTACTGTCTTTTTTTTTTTTTCAGCTGTCTCTTTCTCTCATTGCACATCGGTTCATTCCCTTTTCGACCATTTTTGGCTATCCAGCCGTGAGAGATTTTTTCCTTTGCCCCATGCACGAGTCTTCTCCATCATTCCATATTCTTCCAAGTCCTCGGAATCAGCGGGCTCAAAGAGACCGATCGAGAAAGCCAAGCCGAAAAGGGCTAAACAAGTTAAGCGAAAGCAAACCTCCCCAACTCATAGTTTTGACTCAGACATGCCCCTCACTCGTCGGGCTAAGGTACAATCTGAAACTTTTGCCCTCCCCTTATACGTCGGTCTATGAATTTTATGTTGATTTTGTATTTCGCGCAGGTGCTTAGGACGGAACCCCCTTCTGCTATGCCCGAAATGACTCCACCTACGGGGGCTGAAGTTCCCGCGGTTGAAAGTCCTCTGGAAAGAACCGAAACTGTTTCAATCCTGGTTGTCCAACTTCCATCAGATGAGGACGAAGCGGTTGAGATTCCAATTATTGAACACCCATCAGAAGCAACTGATGCTGGCCATTTAGCCAGAGTCGATCCTCAAGGTATGGGGCCGAGTATAGTATTAGATCGTTCGTGCCCATTGGTTGAGGAAATTGTTGGGTTCTCTAAGAAAAAAATCCAAGATCATTAAGCATAAAGATGTGTGAATAAGCTATGTAAGATTGCGGAAAAATACTTACATAGATCGGCAATGAGGATGTAGAAGATAACAAAAATTTGCCTCCTTTGAAGTTGCTCCAGAATCTCCTTTGAATTGTATGTTGAGCTTCCAAGCTTGTTCTTTTTGAAATCCAAACTCAATGGATGTTTCCCTATCACCTTAGTTGACCCTTTTGTGTGCTAGCACTTTAGATTTTTGAATCAAAAATCAAAGAGAATGAACCCTAGGTTCACGCCCAAGTGGAGAGAAAATGGGTGATATTCACGCCCAAGAGAGAGAGAGAGGGGAAGATGAATGAAAAGTGAATTGTGTTATTGATTTTCCAAAAACAAAAACATATACCAAAACAAGATTTGGTAAAAAGTCTATCACCTTTTCAAAGTTGAGTGTTTGGTAAGTCATCCCCAAATACCAAATTCCATCAACATAAAGTGATGAGAATGACATTTGATGTGACTTGATGTGGGCCCCACTTTGATTCAAAATCCGAGTGGGCCCGCAAACACATTCCGGGCTCAGGTTCGTTAATTCCGAATTAACGAATTTTTCATTGCGACTTAATTAAATCAAATTTAATTAAATAATCATGCATAGCAAAATTACTATTAAATTCGCTCGCGCGAATTAATTCTAAATTAATTCGTTCGCCCGAATTAAAATCCAATTTTAATTCCGTTATGAAATCTAATTTCATTTAATATATCGAATATGTTATTTTAATCGATTAATTCCAAATTAATTGTTCTATCTCTTTTTAATTGAATTTTATCCCAGATAAATTCTCGCAATAATTAATCCTAGATTAATTTTCTCTCTCTTCTAATTAATTCCAGATTAATTATGTTCGAGTCATACGTCATCGGTGAATCTTCGGGAAGCGACCCATGAGATCCCTGGATATGTTGGCAGTAAATCCGGTCGTCGGACTATCCGAACACGTGCGCACCCGGTACCACGTTCTTACCGATTTACAAGACATGGTTGGCTTCTAGCAAAGCGTTATGCCTAACCAATTCTCCAGAAATATTCTTTTAAGGAATATGTAATTTTTGTCAGGCGTAGTATACGTAGTATTGCGTATTACGATCCAGTATCGGATGTCACATGCTAGGCCTAGGGCTGGAATTGT
>SKCR01052493.1:0-18091 GCA_019454045.1 Zanthoxylum bungeanum | reverse complement strand
ATAGATATTTTATTTGTTTCTTAAAAAATGATTTATCATTACACTTTTGAAAGGAAAACCCGATTTATGTTTTATAAATTCAGAAGTTGATTCATTGTTTCTGAACATTCATTAATACTTTTTGTTTTTCAGTTTTTATAGGTCCACTCACTGAGTTCTTTAGAACTCACCCCCTCCAGGTTTTGCAGGACTATTCCACTGGTGAGTCACAACCATATTTTGGAGACATGGATCAGAGACAAGAGCAGTACTGCAGTCACTACTCACATGGGTCCATCATGTCAGACCTAAATTCACACAGAATGTAGTTCATTTTGTTTTCTTTTAATGTATGCCATGTTTATTATTGTACAGAGTACTCATACTATGTATGTTCATTATGGTTTATGTGTTAACACAGATTTATAAGATGTGTATGCATGCATATTGTTAAGGTAAAAATTATTTAAAATAAGTAAATGGAAATATTCAAATTAATAGTCAGTGGAATCTGTCATCTGTCGGTAACTTCCCAGATCGGGGATGTTATTTATCCCCAAATTTCCTGGAAAACCCAATTAAATCCATTTTATGTGATTTTCGTTTCATTATAATTAAGATATATCCTTAATTATGTTCATCAAAGCACAAATGCATATGAAACCTGATTTTACCGGAAACTAGCTTTACTTATTGGATCGATAACATTCGCACCAATTTCTCTTTGATTCTACCAAATGCACATATTCAATATACTAATACTCAAACAATTCCATTTACATCACTATGATACTCTACGAAACTAGTGGAAACATCCGAATATTTAACGAAAAATTTGAAATTAACGGATTTTTACCAAGAGGTCTTACAAGATTTCGAGGGCATATACAGACTACAAATGATCCCACGAATGTGCTGGAATCAATGAAATTTCGATCGGAGATACTGTTCATTCAATATTACTATTCACCACTGCTTATTCTCCTTGTTTTGCGTGCAACCATTTACGAAATGGAAAATTCATCACCGTAAACTTGTAGTACTCCCCGAGAGCTTCGATTTGGCGGGTGGCTTGGGTGTCGTGAAATGAAACAAGGATCCGGGATCAGAATACAATATGCGAGAGCGTTTCTCTCTCCTAGCGGCAATTTCCGATGTCTTGGGGGGGCTGCCGCAGGCCATCACAAGGTGGGGGGTGACCAGCGAAACAGAAGATGATTTTTGGGGGTGGGGCGAATTAAGGGATTTGGGAAGTTATGTAATTTTTGCAATAATCAGAAACTATGGGGTATTTATAAGAAAGTTTCTGAAAATTACATTCTCACCCCCTAAAAATTACTATTAGGTCCCTATCATGGGGACTTCTCGGTAATTCGTATTTTTGAAGCCTTTTTTATTTAAACTTCAAAACGTATTTGACGCGAAAGTTGGTCGTCTCATAATACGAGTCTGATTGTTCAAGAATCAACTCAAACGGAGTTCATTTGCTACAATTTAGCTGAAAAAGACACTTTTACCCGTATAACGATAAAATCATAATCTCGTAACCGATTCTCAGAACCACGTGTTTTCAACGAGACAAAACGTCACTTAAAATATTCCAATCTATTTTCCAACACATAAGGCTTATTTCTGAATGTCTTCTAATTCCAAATTCTAAACCTAAAATCGGAAGACTTCCAGGACTATTCTGAAAGATTCAAGATAATATATTCTCCCCTCCTTATAAAAATTTTTGTCTTTGGAATTAATATGTCCTTTACTGCCCGATCTGATTCACAATGCATACAAGAAACTCCCTAATCCATTCTAGAAGTTGTCTAGCTCTCTTCATCATCTGCATATTTACCTACTAGGGCTAAGGACTAACCTTTTTCATATTGATAGTCTTTAATTGTTCCTCAAAGGTAAACTATACTAACTTGGTTCTTAACTAGAGAACCTGACTAAACAATAACTGTGAGGGTTATCACAACCATCCTAAATTCGAGCACAGCTACGGTGCTACACCGAATTCTTTGTCACAAATGTCTCAAACATATACCTTAGGTTCGCTAAAATCCCTCTGGCCTTATAAGGGCCTAAACATACTATTATATAACTACTCTGAATACTCTTGTCTCAAGGGCTCATAAGGTTTCAACTCAAGGTAACTTTTTCTATTACGAAAAACAACTAGTCTACACACATCAAAAAAAGTCATCCACGATTCATGTACTCGGGCTAGGCGCCAAGCAGAAATTCATCTCATATCAAAGGAAACATTCATATTACATACAAAAACCTACCTGGTTTTAACAAATTAGAAGACATTTCTGACAGTTCGGATACACCACAATGCAGTCACTGACTCTGACTATGCAATTGGCTTCTCAACCATACTTGATACAAACTTTGTAACATCCACATGATGCCAAAATATTACCGGTAGAAGACCGGAAAACCCATCTCCATAAACCTCTAATGCTACTAAAATTTCGGCATAACCTCTGCTAATGACCTGAAATTAAATTCAAAAGCAACCATCTCAACTGATGCAAGTAGGCCTCAGGACTGAAAAATCTCAATTAATACAAATAGCCCTCCGGCCTAACAAATCTCAACTTATATGTAAATAGGAATCCGACCTGATATTAGACATATAACTATAAACAACTACATGCTCAAGACGATTTAAAATTATACATGATACAAATAAATAAAACTAAGATTGTGGGAGCCCATTACACATTCCAGAACTATACAACGGGACTCAAGACTGACTTGAATGTACCACCGGGGTTATCCGTTGTCTTCAAGACGTCTCTAGTAATCTAATAACTCCTTTAAGTCTAATGTGAACCTGCAAAATAGCAAACAATTGAGGTGTGAACTATAAAGCTCAGTAAGTAACTCATGTCTTATGAAATACATCAAGTAACAATAAGAACTTAATAGAAATCAAATATATGTAAATATACACAAACTTATAAATCTCATCTTTATCCGATGACCGCTTACATATATTATACCTTGATAACTCACTCACTGCATTAAATGCAACCTTGTAGAAAATTATCTTCTTGATTCCACACTAAGCTACACATCTATGGAATTCTGGCATCTCTCATAAACAAAACTGGAAGTCATCAACCACATATACACATACTCTTTTTCTGCACTATAGCTATACTTTACATATTAGCAACATCAAATTTCTCCTAATCGGAATTAACTTATTATATACCAACCACCCAAACCTGCAGTTAAGGCCATCTCAAACCCGTGGCGGTTTAGTCAACTTAAAATGTGGTTGGTTACCTCATATGGATTACATGAACTAAAAATGCAAGCACTAGCTAACTGTGAGCTGTAGAACGTTTTTTGAAACACTGAGCTGAGTTCTCAGACCCCTATACAACATAAGTGTAGGACACAGAAATCGGCGACGCTGTTCTAGGCTCGCGGCCTAGTTGGGAGTACGGAGTAGCCCACGAGGGAACTAAACCTGAGAAAAAACATGGAGTCGCCACCCGGTGTGAACCGGGACAAAAGATTTAAGGCCGCACTCACCTAAACTCCTTCAACGTACCCCATAAACCTTCAGTTAACGTTAACAGCCCCTCGCCTTCGTAACCACGCCATAACCTCCCTCAACACAACCTTTTCATCAAACAAATATCAGTCCATTAATCAACACACTCGGCAATCCAACAAAGCCCAACCAACAATCACATACAGACTCAACATAAACACACGCACCCTGACAATACACATACATAAGTTACGCACACACCCTGACAATCCACACAAAGTAACCCTAAACACCCAGCCCTTACCACCGACAACAAAGACAAAACTGACCGACTAAATAAAGCCACGAAGCCTGCCCCCTACACTTGCCCTCCTTCACGTGAAGCCACCCAAGCAGTACCCAAAATTCTGCTCAACCGAAAACAGTCCAAACTAGTCCAAATAGCCCGTAAAACAGTCCCTAAATTACCTTAAAATAGTGATCAGAAAATACAACAAAAACTGTAGTGAAACTGAGTGAAAACAGCAGCCCGAACAGCGAAACGGCGAGGAAAAACGTTGGATTAGTGAACCAGAAAAGTTGCGGATCATTCACCTTTCCAACGGCTGTATAACGCCCTTTCGTGAAACTATAAAAGAGGTTAGACCTGAGGGCACCTTCTTTATTTATTATCTTTCGTTTCTTTTATTTATTTTAATATATTATCGAATGAGAGTCGTTTCTTGAGGCATGATGTGAATTTCGAATGAACGGAATGCGTGTTCTCTTTTGTGGTATATCAGATGGAAACCCGGACATAAATTCCATAGCCGAATCCGAGTGGACGGTAGTGTGGTTTGCACTCGGGATACAACGCCACGTACTACTTGAGAGACACATGTATTTCATTTCATCCAACCATGTATTTGAGCATGATTAGGCTGCTAGTACGTTATTTATTTTTGTAAGCATGATTTAGTCTAGTATGTATTTATTTATCTTTAGCATGTTTTAGTTGTTGTATTTCTTAAGCGTGATTAGTTATTCGTTTTGCATTTGCATTAAGTTTATGTTGTTGTTTGCATTTTGCCATTATATAATTGAAATATGTTCATGAGATTGTCGTGTGTTGTCGTGTGTTTATGATGACTTACTTTCCAAGCATGCAAACTTAGACATAGGATTTATCTTTATGACATGAACTAGATATAGGTTGTTCTTGAGCATGTTGCGTAAATTCGGTTAAGATATTGCACAAATCACATTATTACAAGTGGCATAAGTAAGGGACCATTCCGAACCAACGGTTTGAGGTCTTCCCTTGCGATGGCTGACTGCGGCCTTAAATCTTTTGTCCCGGTTCACACCGGGTGGCGACTCCATGTTATTTCTCCGGTTTAGTTCCCATGTGGGCTACTCCGTACTCCCAACTAGGCCGCGAGCCTAGAACAACGTCACCGATTTCTGTGTCCTACAGTTTGGCGACTCCACTGGGGATTAGAGAATTGGCCTCGAAATAATGTCTCGTAGTTATTTTAATTTGTGCTTTAGTTAACTGTGTCTACCGTAGGTTGAAAGGGGTTTAATCAAAGGCTTTATTGAAGCCAGGTGTTGGTTGGGTGTCTTCCTTCACTCACTACCCTTTGAGGAAAAGCTGTGAAGGCACCTAAATAATCATTACTTGTAGCTCGTTGTGACAAACTAGTTTGGAGGACTCGTTTTTTATTCCTGTCACCAAGCGATAAGAGCCTATGGGGCTAGGGTACTTAAGAGAGCCTCGCTCCACCCTCCCTCTGGGGAATCTACAATGGGAAATCCATTTGACAGTCAGTCACACACCATAACTCGTTGGCGCGTACCTTTAGGTATAAAAAAGGTGCGCTCACTTGGTCGCTCGGACCATTTAGTGGGGAGACCTAGTTGTGGGCAATCCTTCGTCGATGGGAGCTTTTGTCTATACCCCTGTAAACCCAGGTATGAACTATAGTTGTAGGATCAGTAGAGACTATTCCTTTATGTTTTGGACCATTGTCATTTGGATTCATTTGGACTTGTTGTCATGAAGTATAGGATTGTTGGGCCATTTAAATTGGGACGAGTCTGTGCTTTATGGAAATCGAGCCAAAAGTTTCTAAAATGCTGATGGGCCAACTAGTGTAATATTCTTATGACTTATATATTACATGCATCGCACGCATCTCATGCATCTCATGCATACATGCATCATGTTAACCTCGTGTCTTAAAAGCCATCATAGATATCCGTTGGGTTAGGAAAAAGAAAACTTATCAAAGAAGAGTTTAGCAAACATGGATATTGGAGAAAAGGAAACCGAGAAACAGAGAGATTTACGGCAATGATAGAAAGACCATGGTGGGCCCAAAAAAAAAGAAAAAGAAAAAAAGAAAAAAAAAAGAAAAAAATTGTTTGTTTTAAAGTCCTTAATAGTTAGGCATAAGTCCTATGATGAAATTGATTGCTTTTGGTGAAACCTTAGAAACGATAAACTCTTGATGTGCTTTCATCTGATACTTGAATGATTGATCTGTGTTAGACTCGTAAGCACTTCACTATAGGTTCTTAGTGGAGAAAACCTGAGTAGTTGGCAAGGTGACTAGTTGAAGAAATGTAGGTCGGTGAATGACCGTTTGCTTAGATGTCTATCTTGATTTGCTTATGTTATGATGTGTGGTCTGGTTGAAAATGAAAGAAAAGTCTCTAAAGAAAAGAATTGAACCACCTATAACCGATAAGCGTGAAGCTACCCATGAAATGCTACCTTAAAGGGTAGGTGTGTTGAAAAAAAAAAGAGAAAAAAAAAGAAGAAAAAAAAAAAGAAGTTCAAAATGAAAAGAAAAAGAAAGAGACAAAAAGAGAAAGAAAACCATACCATATTGAGCACAGAAAAGCAACTGCAAGCATAATTGAGACTTCTAGGTTGGTTTGACCCACCGATCCCGGTTTTTTGAAACGAAATCATTGAGTTGGCTTGCTTAAGGATCAAGCTGTGAAGAACCTTTGCACAAACCACTTTGAGTCTGGCATAGATCATTTATTCAAAAACTCAGATTGAGTTGCATTGAGTGTTTTGAATGTGTCTCTGGTTTCATTACTGGGCATTCCTTGAGGACAATGATATTATAACTATTGAGACTATTTCGTAGCATAGTATGATGATATAGAAGCCCCACCAAGTGGTTCATCTTGACCAAGTGAAAACAGCGGAGAGCAGAAAGCTAAACAAAGACTGGGGGCGACCAGTCTACCACATCGCGAATCAAGGACAGAACAAGATATTGAGTCATGAAACCAGTGAGAAGACTGAGCAATCACCCGGAGAACTGGCGGAAGACCTAACCTAACGGAATAGGAAATTCATTCATGCATGCATGCATACACGTAACATATTTTGCATTCTTTTTGTGTTTGTTTCGCTTTGTATTCACAAGTTTCAAAGAAGAAAAAGAGAAAGCGGCAAAGACAAGCCAACCAGAATCAGCAACATATGAGCAGTAGTTTTGGAATGAGTCCCAGGGTTGAGGCCCATATCAGTTTCAGTTTTGGGGATGAGTCCCAGGGTCGAGGCCCACATCGTCAGAATGTTGGAATGAATCCCAAGGTCGAGACCCATATCAGCAGAGTTTTGGAATGAATCTGGGAATGAATCCCAAGGTCGAGGCCCATATCAGCACAGTTCGGGAATGAGCAAGCCGGGAATGGCACTCCGAGAATGGAGCACAGTTCGAGAATGAACAAGCCGGGAATGTCACTCCGAGAATAGAGCATAGTTCAAGAATGAACAAGCCGGGAATGGCACTCCGAGAATGGAGCATAGTTCGAGAATGAACAAGCCGGGAATGTCTTTTCGAGAATAGAGCACGGTTCGGGAATGAACAAGCCGGGATGGCACTCCGAGAATGGAGAAAGGTTTGGGAATAAACAAGCCGGGAATAGGACTTCGAGAATGGAGCAAGGTTTGGGAATGGACCACATCACGGTAACGGTTCGGGAATTAACCACCTCACAACACGGTTCGGGAATGAACCATCACATCAGTATCAGCTTGGGGGTGAGTCCCACATCAGTATCAATTCGGGGGCGAGGCCCACATCAGTATCAGCTTGGGGTGAGTCCCACATCAGTATCAGTATGGGGCGAGGCCCATATCAGTATCAGTATGGGGTGAGGCCCATGTCAGTATCAGTTTGGGGCGAAGCCCATATCAGTGAGGGCGAGGCCCATATTAGCATCAGTATCAGTATGGGGGCGAGGCCCATATCAGTATCAGTATAGGGCGAGGCCCATGTCAGTATCAGTTTGGGGCGAGGCCCATATCAGTATCAGTCTGAGGGCGAGGCCATATTAGCATCAGTATTAGCATGGGGGCGAGGCCCACAGTATCAGCAGTTTCGGGAATGGATCCCAGGGTTGAGGCCCGCGTCAGCACTAGTTTCGGGGATGAGTCCCAGGGTTGAGCCCCACATTAGTATCAATTTGAGGATGGAGCATGGGGCGAGGCCCACATCAGTATCAGTCTAGGGTGAAGCCCACATCAGTATCAGTTTGAGGATGGAGCATGGGTCGAGAACCATATAAATATTAGTCTGAGGGCGAGGCCCACATCTGCATCAGTTTGGGGCGAGGCCCACATCAGTATCAGTTGAGGGCGAGCCCACGTCAGTATCAGTTTGGGGCAAGGCCTACATTAGTGTCAGTCTGGGGGCGAGGCCCACGTCAGTATCAGTCTAGGGGCGAGGCCCATATCAGTATCAGTTTGAGGGCGAGGCCCACATCAGTACCAGTTCAGGGTTGAGGACCACTACATCATCAGTTTGAGGGCGAGGCCACTTTGTCAGCGGTATTGGGATGCGTCCCAGGGTCGAGATGCCCCCGTTGTCAGTTGCAGTTCTGGGATGCGTCCAGGGTCGAGGGCCCACTACATCATAAGTTGTAGTTTCGGGATGCGTCCTAGGGTCGAGGACCCACTAATCATCAGTTTAAGGACGAGACCCACATTGTCAGCGGTATTGGGATGTGTCCCAGGGTCGACGTCCCCCCGTTGTCAATTGTAGTTCCGGGTCGAGGTGCCCAGGGTCGAGGTGCCCACTACATCATCAGTTCAAGGGCGAGGTCCCTATTGTCAGCGATGTTTGGTCGAGGTGCCCAAGGTCAAGGTGCCCTCGTTGTCGGTTGTAGTCCGGGTCGAGATTCCCAGGGTCGAGGTGCCCACTACATCATCACTCGAGGGCGAGGTCCCTATTGTCAGCGGTGTTGGGTCGAGGTGCCCAGGGTCGAGGTGCCTCCGTTGTCGGTTGTAGTTCCGGGTCGAGGTGCCCAGGGTCGAGGTGTCCCACTACATCATCAGTTCGAGGGCGAGGTCCCTATTGTCAGCGGTGTTGGTCGAGGTGCCCAGGGTCGAGGTGCCCCCGTTGTCGGTTGTAGTTCCGGGTCGAGGTGCCCAGGGTCGAGGTGCCACTACATCATCAGTTCGAGGGCGAGGTCCTTATTGTCAGCGGTGTTGGGTCGAAGTGCACAGGGTTGAGGTGCCCACTATATCATCTGTTCGAGGGCGAGGTCCCTATTGATAGCGATGTTGGGTCGAGGTGCCCCCGTTGTCAGTTGCAGTTCAAGGATGCGTCCCAGGGTCGAGGGCCCACTGCATCATCATCACAGTTCACATTCGGTGGTTCAGGAATAAAGCCCAGAGGTCTAGGCGTCTCGCCACCATATCTACCACATCATCAAATCAGTTCGGGACCAAATCCCACATGTGGTTCGGGAACAAAGCCCAGATGTTGAGGCACCTCGCCATCACATTCAGCTCGGGAACAAAGCCCATGGAACAAAGGCCACATGTGGTTCGGGAACAAAGCCCAGAGGTCGAGGCACATCGCCATCACATTCAGCTCGGAAACAAAGCCCACAGGTGGTTTAGGAACAAAGCCCAGAGGTCGAGGCACATCGCCATCACATTCAGCTCGGGAAAAAAGCCCACAGATGGTTCGGAAACAAAGCCCAGAGGTCGAGGCACCTCGCCATCACATTCAACACAACGGGAACAAAGCTCAGGGAACAAAGCCCACTCTCTACACAGGTCGGGAATAAAGCCCACAGATGGTTCAGGAACAAAGCCCAGGGGTCGAAACGCCTCGCCATCATATCAGTTCAGTTCGGTAGTGATTCCTAGAGATCGCAGTGTAACATCCCCAAGACCGGGAGATGCTACCGGCAGGGGATAGCTGATCTAACCCCATAAGCCTCAAACTATATGTACGCACTACAATTAATCCAATGTCATGATATGCATGTAAACCGTATTAAATCAACATATGATACTTATATTATTTCTAAATGCATACACGATGATGTCTGAATTACAATACTTTAATAGACCCCGTGTGTCCATGACATCTTTAACTGTATACAAACATTATGACTATGAACTGGACTCTTAAACTTGTGACTTTATGCTAGTGGACTCCAATCCCCAGTGATTGCATCAGTATCTATCCTCCCGAGCCGGTCCTCCTGGAAAACCTGCAAAACAACTAAGGCTGGAGGGGGGTTAGATTGCTATGCAATCTAAGTGAGTGGACTAAAATCAAAAACTAAGTAATCCGATAATCAGCTTTTAAATCAACCATTTAGAAATACTTTTTTTTAAAAAAATACATTTATACTTTCTTTGAAAATTCATTTTGAAAATCTGGTTTCAAAACTTGGAGATTATATAATATGAAAATATGAACTCATCTCTGGAGTTTGTGTCTCTATCGAAAAACCCGGTCATATGAGGGCGTTACATATCATCTGACCCCTCACATGCCAATCTCACAGGCAGAAGTGCAAAACCATGACTTTGGGGCGTTACGTCTCGCCGTCCCCCAAAGCATGCCACAACTGTCTCTAAATCTGGGGGTCTAGAGGCGTGAAATCTCTCCATCCGCCTAGCGCATATAGAGGATCTGAGAGCGTCCCCTCAGTCCTCAACATGTGCACATGCTATCTGTATCCGTCAATTCCATCTGTATTTCTAGTTGCATACTGGGGTGAGTTCTTACCTCATGCCCCGAAAACCATAAAACATCTTCTGTAAAACATAAAACTTGAATTGAAACATCTGTTTTCCATAAAACTTCTCAAAACATGCTAAATCATATATGATATAAAAACAAACTTGGAAAATGCCCTAATTGCTGAAAAGTAAGTCTGGTATTTAAATACAAGTAATAAAGAAATCAAGTAAGAGATAAGGTGTCCACTCACAGGTTGTGTACACAAGCACTGATGATGTACATTAGGCATCCTTATGCGATCGGGATCGAATTGAGACTATGTCATATGTCTTTCTCTTGAATTTCTTCCTCTTCCCTCCAAAATCTTCAAGACTCCCATGGATACTAAGCTTTCCCTTGCTTCCCTTTTCTTCTTCTTCCTCCTCTTCTCTTCTTCTTCTTCTTCTTTTTTCTTCTTCTTCTTCCTTCTTCTTGTTCTTCTTTCTTCTCACGGTCTCCTCCATTTTCCCTCTCATTTTGGTCTAGATGAATAGTAGATACTTGCCCTTTTTATAGTGGGTCAAAATGATATAAGACTTATGTGGAAAAGTCTAGAAAACTTGAGAAGTGTGGAATTCTTATCATTTGGGCCCAAATCACTATATACTCGAACTTGTCTTGCATTTTTGGTCGTCTTCCGATCTGATTTTGAGAAAATGTTTAATACGGAACTTGCAGGTCTCGATCTAAGCTTTCCGGAGATATGAAATTCATAACAATCCGGGTTCGTATGAAAAAGTTATGCCCGAATTACTGATTTCCGCTAAAAATGGCATACCGAACCGTTTCTTCTCGGGGCCTCGAGAAATTTACCGATAGTTTTCAAACCTTAACCCCATGTTATTAGAGTCCAATTCATGATTTATCTCACATTCCTTTGTCCTATTCGCAATAAGTTCATCGTATTCAGGAATAATAACCCCCGGTCGTTACAAATTCTTCCCCCCTTAAATAGGATTCGTCCTCGAATCCTCTTGGTGCTTATCTTGTGGCTTTATAGATCTTACGGTTATTATTTTTACCGAATTCCCGGTTACTACCTTCCTTATAACCTCTCTTTTCATAGTTACTTAATTGGCAAACTAAGATCCTTCACATTAGTATCATGCTACTCTGATTTTTTTCAACCTTTTGCATATTCTCAACTAGACGAAGAATTTGACAATAACTTCTTTTCTTCTATTGATTTGAAATATCATCAAATCGGTCTCCGTACAATATCATTTCTAATTTATTAACTCCCTTGCTATCCATCCCTCATCTATTCATATGTTGAAGTATATTCAGTTCTTGTAACATGTTAAAACGTTTTTTTTAAACAATCATACAGCTCATACCTATCCATAACACGCTTATTCTTCAAAATAAAAACTATGCTACCAAACTTAATCCTTAGACTTTTGCCTATAAGGTTTCTTCACATAACCAAACTCTCATTGGCTGTCCTCTGGTTTCCGTTGAGAACTTTAATATTCAACACCACTACTCGATAATCCTTTATTTCACTCGTCCATCTAGATCTTAGAATTATTCCCTTTCCTTGATTGCAGTTACCAACTCCTTTCTCTTAAATCCGTGCTTCTTTACTCTTTACTATCTATTATTGTAATTTCTATTCTATCGCAACTATTAATTCCTTCTTGATCTCTCAAAGTCTTACTGGGTTTATACTTTACCCTTAAACCACATCTCATGGATTTCAATGACTAATCTTCTGTTGATATACTTTACATCCATCAATTATTGCTCACACATTACAGCAGAGTATGTGATTTTCATTTACTTTTAGTTTGAGTAATCTTATTGTTCTGATCTTTATGTCCCAATCCTTTTCTTATACACTCCTTGTAGCTTGTTCTTACTCTTACTTATGGTGTTTCCATGCTAGTATATACTACCAAGCGAGTTTTCTTTTATCATGTCACGCTACCTTGTTTCTTATACCCTAGATTTTTCAGTAACACAGTCATTTACCTTACCATACACTTGGTTATTATTCCTTTCCCTTGTTATTACCTAATGGTTTCCTTTTTAGCAACTACTGCATTGGACTAGCCTTCATTTATTTCAACTATTGTATTTTCTTCACAAGTATCTTAAGGTCATATTTTCGTCCTCTATATTATTCTCACTTCCTATATTGTTATCAGCCACATGTTGCTTTATTCTTTTCGTTCCAGCCTTTATCAGCGTTTTCTATGGCCATGTCTTCCCCCTTCTACTGCTCAATAGTCGAGCAACTTCATATGCCTACCACTCCTATTGAAATGTCTCACCGGTGTACTTTGAATCCATTGTTGTTAATTCCTTTAGAGGGTTGAGAGATACTATAATCTTCCTTTAAGTACTACCGCAAGTAAGGTTATCCTATTTATGGGACTCTTTTCTTTTGTTTCGCTTACTTTTTAGGAATCGATCCCAATAGTCCACTACGAGAATCTCTTACTCAATCTCAGACCTTTGTACCATTTTCTCTTATAATCCTTATTTATCTCATTTTTAAGGGGTTCTTTTAAAATTTCATCTTTATCTGGGTTTTTCGACCTCTGACTCCTCTATTTCCATTGAAAACTTACTTTAATCTCTCAAGACCACCTTCTTTAAGTCTTTAATTCATCTATCTTATCCTTCTATAAGTCATTCTGTGTTTGCCTAATCTCATCATCTCTTATGCTTGCCAGTCCTTTTTCCTTATTATGCTTCAGGATTTCGTATCGTTTACGAACCCTATTTCTTTACTATACTACTCACTACTTAAGACTACCGTAAGTCTCTTTTCTATTTGCTTCTTACATCCCAACTTTTGTTCTTCCTATGATCTTTGATTTATTCTCTTTATACTACTGCCTATTCCGATACTCTTATTGTTTCCTTAAATTTCCTGAAATCTTGTAGAGCTATCCTCTTACTTTAAAATAATCCTTAATACCACGTCCATGCTTAATTTTCTTCTATACTTCTTACTACCAAGACCATTCATGTGTTACTCCTTCGTTTGCTTGAGGTCCATACACCATGTTCTCGCTATACTCCTTAATTTCCTCACTTGGTTATATCGTTCCTACTAATACTCTGTTTATTTCCTTATATACTTTCAATTTTATAGTTTTGTTCCCACACTCATTATGATTATACATATTACATAAACTTTCTAGTTACTACTAACCTTTCTGATTTAACACATAATCTAATTCGTCCGTATCATATCCATACTTATCTTGTTGATAGCTTTAGTCATATTCCCTAGGGTGTAGTTATTCTACAAACCCCCCATACCCAGGTTTTAAAATAATTACGATTATTTGAATAACACTATTCATATACTCCAACTTCCTTAATTTGAAAAACGTCTTAAATGATTCACTCTTCATATCCTTTAAAACTTCATTGATTTTCTGCTAAATGAATGCTCTTGTATCAGTTTCTACTTATCCCTTAATAGATTCCCAATAGGTTTTTCCTATGTTCAGCTATACTAACGATAACGGCTTCTCTGTTACCAATCCTTCTTTATACCCTTTATGCTAAGAGCTTCCTCAAATCCTATCTTTAGTACTTTGACCCGATTAAATCTGTTGTTCAGGTAGAAATATGTATAAGTTTTGAATGACTCGAGGTCCTTCCTTTCTATTGACATTTTAACTTTTGTTTTTATTCGAATTTCCTTGATCACCCTTGAGTTCTTATTTCTTTTGCCCTATAACCACCTTGGTTGCTTATGTAATGCACTACCTATCCAGAATAAAGGAACCTGGCCGTGAATCCTTTATCCTTCTATCTTATCCCATACTCGCTATGCTTGTTCTTTTACCACTAGTCTTGTTATCACCTCCATCACTTGACTCCAAGTCTCTGGTCTACGTCACTTTAGGTATTCACCATTCCTTATCCATTTCTATCTCTCTATCTATATTAACCCTGGCTTCTTACTTCTGTCTCCCAAGTCCATACTTCTTTATCCTTGCTAAGATTTCCAATTATGGCATCTTACTTACACTTCGTACTAATGCTCTTTACCAAAGTAATCCTTTGTTCTGGTGTCAAGGAAGAGTTTGAAGGTTGGTTACTTAAGATTTTATTTCAACCGGGTCACTAGAGGTAAGATCGCTAGCCGTTTTTACTTCGTGCTCAAGGGTTTGGTTCACGATTAGGGGTACTTAGGGTGATTAGGGTTTTTTTTCGACGTTTAGGCCTTATTAAAGACTTCAATCACATTCTGAATTTCCTAATTATTAAATTACTGTCTACTCATGAAGAATAAGACTTTCTAGCCTTCTCTCTTCTATCCTTCTTTCCTTTCCTAATTCTTCAACAAATTTTAAACTTCTGGGTATCTGGAATCCTTTTTGGGCATCTGGGTCTATTCTCTTATTTCTTTGGCCTTTCTTCATTACTTGGGGAGTTCACTCTCTACGGGAGAATTTCTAAGTCTTTTGGAATCACTTAAAAGATTTCTGATGTAGGAATAGGATCTTAATCGTACGGGTCAACTCCATTACTTGCTTAAGGCTTTCGTTACTCTCTTTTACTGTCATGGGTTTTGATACTATACTTAGTAGTCTGTTCTAGTGTTTTCTCCTTTACCTTTCTTTTAACTTTATCTTTCAACTTATCTTTTTCCTCCCATCTCTAAATGTCATTATCTCAATCCGGTATAGTTTTCTAAATGTCTTTCCTTCTTGTCTCATCTTTCTTACCTTTCTAAGGGACGTAACCATCTGGTTTCTTAGCATTATTCGGAATTTTGAAAAGTAACCTGGGATGACTATGGAACACCTCTCATCTAGGGAAAAGAAAGGAATTCAAGAAGCTAGGAGGTATTCACTAACCTGTCTGAGAAGCTTTGAGGACACGCTCGAGGATCGGATACTGGAGAGGTAGTGGCTCATATATGAGTATCCCGGACATACAACATATACAAGACCCCAGCACTCTGCCCACTGCAGTCACTGACTCCCTAGACCATGCTCTGATACCATCTTTGTAACATCCCCAAGACCGGGAGATGCTACATGCAGGGGATAACTGATCTAACCCCATAAGCCTCAAACTATATGTACGCACTACAATTAATCTAATGCCATGATATGCATGTAAACCACACTAAATCTGTTAGACATTATGTCCCATAGCGTCACTGTTTGTAAATGATATTGTATTATTGTACAAAATTAACTATGTGATAATGAAATTGCCTTTTTCCGTTTTGTAATATTATTTACTTTGAGTTATAAATGGCGAAAGTCCATATGATTAGTACCTGGACTGAGAATGATATGAGACAGTATCAGTCCCCAAAGGTTTAATCATTAAATATCCCTAGTCGTAGTATTATCGAGACTGGACATCGATAATGCGGAATAGACTAGTATTGCGCTTGTGCACGTTGTGAGGGCACAACGGCATAGTTCTCATATATTTAAGTATTGGATACTTATGCAAGTGCGATAGGAGGTGTGTTTTACCGATGGTACGGAAAACAGCTTCGCTCTGGATAGACCCCGCGGAATCTCATTGGTAGTATGTCTGCGTGTCTATGGGAGGCCGCATCAGGGTAGGTGTATATGGTCTTAACCTGAGACTTACATCGCTAGTACTTGCGACAATCGGTAAACTTTGGTTTTGGTGGTTGGGGACCTTAACCGGTTCTGGTGTACACCTCTTCTGGGTTTATCGAGAATCGTAGTGTACGGATGTGATGTCAAGATGGAAGTATCGCTTCAGACATATGGAGGTGATGATCACGCAGGACACAGAACTAGTACTCTATAAAAGGTTGCAACCGTCGGGACAATATGACAAGGTCAGGATTGTCCGATTTAAAGAGACTAGTTGCTTGATGTCCGATATATGTTTCGTTACGGGGCAGACACATCTCCAGCCCCAGGCCTAGCATGTGATCATCCGATACTGGATCGATGTACGCAATACTACGGTATACTACGCTTGATATAGATCTTATATTCCTATAAGAATATTTCTGGAGAATTGGGTAGGCATGGCGCTTTGCTAGAAGCCAACCTTGTCTTGTGAATCGGTAAGAACGTAGTACGAGGTACGTGCGTGTTCGGATTATCCGACGACCGTATTCACTGCCAACATATCCGGAGATCTCTTGGGTCGCTTCCTGAAGATTCACCTATGATATTTGATTCGAAATTAATTAATCTTGGATTAATGCGGAGAGAGAAACTTTATCTCGGATAAAATGCCTTATTTAGAGAGAGAGAACGATTAATTTGGAATTAATCAGTAAAATTATTATATTCGATATAATAATTGAAATTCGATTTCGACGCGAAATTAAAATTAGATTTTAATTCGGGCATACGAGTTAATTTAGAATTAATTCGTAAGCGACGTAAATAATAATTTCGCTAGGAGCGATTATTTATTTAAACGATTTAATTAACGTCGCAACGCAAGTTCGGTATTTCGGAATATCGAACCCGAACGCGTGAGTGCACGTGGGCCCACTTTCATTTGGAAACGTGTGGGGCCCACATGACACATGTCATTATACGTATTATTATATTGATGATGCATTGCTGGTGATAGTGTGTAATTCACTCAAATGTTATGCATGGAATTAGAGTGTTTGACACTCTAAGCCTTTGCATGGCTTGTGTCATAGATTTATTATTATTTAATAAATATTATGGCATAAATATAAATTGATTTTTGGTATCAAAAATCATTAAGAAAAAAAGAAAAAAAAAAAACTTCTCTTCTCTCTCACTGGCCGAAAACTGCATGCAGTTTTTGGTCTTCATCTTCTTCATTTTGGTTGCCAAAAGCTTGAAGAAAAGGTTATTGTTTGGAACATACAAGGGTAGCACCTTCAAGGGATCAAAAGAGGTGATAGGGAAATAAACCATCATAGCCAAGGAATACACAAAGCTTGGAGCTTCCTTCTTCTTGTCTCTTGGCCGAAAGTCATCCACCTTGGAGCTTCCATTCGGGTTTGTTTTTCTTCATCAACAAAGCATTGTAAGTATGATTCCGCCATACTTCGTCTTTTATATATATTCTTTGTTGTATTTCATGAATGCTTAATCTTTCCTTGGGACATATTATAGAAACCAACAATGGTATCATGGAGCCATGGTTAAGCATGAAATACTTTAGGTTAAAATTTGACAAAATTGGTTGAAGCATGTTCTTGTGAAATTTGATGAATGAGTATGCTTGCATGTATATAGAATGATATACAGGAATCAATTTTATGAAAAATGCATTGGATGATTTTTCCCCAAAATTTTGACCTTGGCCGAATGGGTGTGGTTAAATTGATTAAAAGCATGTTCTTGTGAAATTTGATGAATAAGTATGCTTGCATGTATATAGAATGATATTACATGGAATCAATTTTATGAAAAATGCATTGGATGATTTTTCCCCAAAAAATTTCACCTTGGCCGAATGGCATGGAAGAAATGATATAAGCATGTTCTTGTGAAATTTGATAATAAGTATGCTTGCAAGTATAACATGATGTTATATGGAATCAATTTTATGAAAAAGCATTGGATGATTTTTCCCCTAAACTCATGCCTTGGCCGAA
>SKCR01052492.1:0-18031 GCA_019454045.1 Zanthoxylum bungeanum | reverse complement strand
TAAATGATGGGTGTATTTTAAATATTTTTATGTAAAACTACATTCTGATACGAGTCTGTAGGAAAAAACGGGGACCCAATCGGAGTCCGGAAGCTCCAGAACGGAGAAAAATAAGTTTTAGTATAAATTAGGTCTAGGCGTCGCGACACAAGTCTTAGGCGTTGCGACGCTATCCAAAATGTCGAGAGCATGTTGAACGTGAAAAACAACGTGTCCGCGACGCAAAAGGGTTTGTGTCGCGACGCAAATCAGACAGTGAGTGATTTTTCATTTCAAAACATTATTAAACACTTCCAATTTTCTCATAATACTTCAAATACACGTAAAATCCAATTTTAACTTCATAACCACCATCAACACATGTTTTACAACTAGCATACATGTATTCTAAATACTTATATGCATTTGTTTGAATCTAATCACAAACCATTTTAGAATCCCAATTAGAAATGTCTCATGAACAATTCTAGTTCACCTAAAAGTGGTCAAGTGAATCTAGAATGGTAGCCATAGCTCTAAGCTTTAATCTAGAATTCCAAACTCTTATTAATTGTTCCATGTCTAACATGAACATCTTTGACCTAATACATAAGTATGTTGTGTTTATATTTCTAAAGTATCATAACACAATTGATTAGCCTTATTTCAACATTAAGCTATGTGAGCATGCATCTAATACATAAATAAACATAGCTTAGGAGAAGATCAAACATTACCTAGTAAGCTTGATGTAAGATCCAATCTACTTCTCATTTGTTGAAATTATTGGAGAACCTTCAAGGTATGCAAGCTTGACTTCAAGATCCAACCTTGATTTCCAATGCTAGCAAGCTTCACTTCAAGATCTAATCTTGATTTCTCCTAAATGAAATGTATTAGAGACCTCACAAGCTTCTCTAAACACTTCTCTAACTTAGGCTAATCTCTCAAGAATAACTTGTGTATAGCTTACTCAAGCTTTTGCTTATGTTTGTACTTGTAATTAAAACATTCCTTAAGCTTGCTATTTATAGCAAAACTTAGGTAATTTTTAATTAATAAAAGTTGTAATCAACTTTTAAGTGAGCTTAATCCAATTTATCCAAATATGTATAATCGGGTGTGACTAATCTCCATTGTCTCCCACTTAGATTTAATCCAATTAAATCAAGCCAAAGATTAGGAAATTGATTAGTTAAATATTTTCCACTTTGATTTAATCCAATTAAATCAAGCCAAAACCACCTATTATTACATACTTACAATTACCATAATATCCTCAAATGATAGAGATAATTATGATTTATAATTAAGCCCTCGTGTAATTATTGAATTAATCTAATTAGGTCAAAGTAAATAATCAATGTTATCCAATAACACTTGATTGTCTTAGTTGATAATTATAATATCGAATATTATCTTTTATCAAAAATAAATCGGCTACCCAAGTGCTCAACGAGTACACTTCATATTGGGACTCTCTAAGTTCAGACATGTTCGTCATATAAACCTAGCTAATATGTACGCAATTCAACCACCTCCGAATTCACGAAGAACACGAACGACCTTTCTGAACTATACAAGTCGAGGTCATCACATATGTTTAACAATCCCTCCGTCGTAGGCTATCCAAGTTGTGCTTAGGAAATATAGAATACACCGTCAAGTTTTCAAAGCCCACATTTCATGTCGACATGTCCACGTTTTTTTACAACTGATGCGATCCACTCCAGGTGATCGGCTTTGGTCAAAGTCTTTAAGAATCGTGACTTTACTTACATGGATACCTAAACCCCTTATGGTACACATATAGGCCGACAGCTCATATCTTGTTTCGCACTTGATTATTGAGTGTATCGGTCCACACCCAACGAACATCTAGAAGCCAGACCATGAAAGGTTTTTGAAATACATGGCATCAAAGTGTTGAGGATCTCACACAAAATCAATGTTATCTTATAGTCAAAGGATTACATATGTTACTCGACTCGATGAGATTCCTATTGACGGTGTGTGTACTTCCAACTATTAGGAATCACATATGAGTCATTTAATATTCGCTTCAACGAATACCCACATGTCTATACGAGTTCCAAAACTCATGGTACATTAGGTCAAACCATTGAAACTCCAATTCCAATATAAGACATGTGCCAGTCTTCTAGGTCGATGTCATTCTTAGCATATCTATACATCAATCTAATACTCATAATGACAATACCATTATAAGATATGAAATGAAAAATATAGTTATTTTATTAATAAATAATAAAATGTACAAATCGGATTGGCACTCTAAGCACCAACTCCATCAGTTTTCAAATCATGTCCGGCTGGATGTTTGGTTTAGAGAGAGGGTTGGGCAGACATAGGTGATGTCCAGTTGGCTTTTTGGCTCATTGGAGTTCATTTTCTTCTGGATATTCATCCTTGTAATTTCCTGAACTTTTAGAGGGTGTCCCCGTAAGAGACTCAACATCGGGCTATACATATAAATACAATGTCTACAGTCATTTACATATAATTTTTTGAAATTACTTTTCTCGAGCATGTTTTGATTCTTGTACAATTGTTATATACGTAGACCTGATGCAAGAATATCATCAGGTGAAGATAATTGGGAAATTATTCCACCCAAACTTGTTTGATCGCGTACTATAAAATTTTGTGTAATCATGAGAAAGTTCTTAAGCATTGATAAATGAATGATTATTGATAAGTTGAATGGGGAAATGAGAAATTACATGTTATATAAAGAAGGAACCTCCTCCACCCCCAACCATTCTCCTCCATTCCATACTCTAAAAAAATGAGACATCAAAATTTATTGCAAAAGCATTTTTGTAGACTACAGTATTTATAGGAGATTCAATAGAAGAAAGTGCTTATGAGTCTATATTTCATTATGAATCCACATGTTCGTAATGCATCAATATTGTCCTCATTCCTTTTACATAAAAAGATAAAGCCGTGAAAATAGAGAATGACAAACATTAGAGGGAAAGACGGTTGTTTAACCTTTTAAAGGAAACCCTTAGTAAGCCAATTTTTCCTTCAACAAAAGAGTCATCTTTTGGTTATGTTAGCTTTAGGCCTGTGGAAGAAGCATAATATTGTAAAAATAGAGGGAATCCTCTTTTTCTATTGAATGAATAAAAACTATAGAAGTATAGGCTTTATATAACCATTAGACCACTCTAGAAAATGAAATTTGATATACCCTTAATTACCCTTAATTATATAATTTCACCTATAATTATATAATCAAATCTCATAGATTATTGCTATAACTCCAGAGATATTTTATTAATTCTACACTCCCCCTCAAACTGAAACATATAAATTATATACACCAAACTTAGTCACTATGTATCCAGATAAAAAAAATTTCTGATAAAGTGACAATCTACCTTATATGTTTGGTCCACTCTTGAAACACAGAATTAGATACAATATGTAGTGCTGCCATCATATCACAGATTAACTTCATTTACGTCACACCTCCAGACTTTAATTCATGTAACAACAGCTTTCACCATACCAACTCACATGTTACTAAGGCCATAGCTATATATTTTTCTTCTACACTGGATCTGAAGACGACATATTGTTTCTTACTCTTCCAAGATAGTAGATTACCTTCCAATTAAAACACAATATAATGTAGTGGAGTGTTTATCTAAGGGATGACCTACATAGTCTTCGTTAGAACACTTAATTACCTCAGTAACTCTCTTATCTTCATATAAAAATCCTTGTCCCAATGCCCTTTTGATATATAAGAGAATGTGTATAATAACATTACAATGACTTTCACAAAAGTTTATAGGAACGAGCTAAACACACTTACAACAAATGAAATATCTGGTCGAGTAATTGTAAAATAGTTCAGCTTCCAAACTAATCTTCTTTATCATCTAGGATCATCCAATGGCTCCCTGACTAGTTTCTTGTATTCATCAGGATTCTCCAAAAGATCCTCCTCATTTGGTAAGAGTTTAACATTTGGGTCCATGGGCGAATCAATAGGTCTGCAATCTAACATACCAATTTCCTGAAGAATATCTAAGGTATATTTTCTTTGGGAAATGACTACACCAGTATTATACTGAGCCGCTTCTATGCTAAGAAAATACTTGAGTCGTCCCAAATTCTTAGTCTAGAAATGAATAAACAAATGTATTTTCAGTTGCCAAATACCCTATTGATCACTTCCAGTGATGACTATATTATCCTCATAGACTACCGAGTAGATGCATTTACCATTGGAATGACAATAGTGTAGGCACTGCATTTTTGCATACAAGTCCATATGATGAATCTCCTTTGAAGACACTACCTTTTAAGTCACGAAAGTCGCGGGAAACGGACGTCGGAAGGGGAAATTCAAAATAAGCATGTCATCAGATTCATTTCACAAGTTCACTATTTTCGTTCGTGCTGCGTTCGTGACCACGTCCGAACGTCAAGCATATTGCGGGCGTTCGTGGTGCGCGTCGAATCGGCGTTCGAACGGTGTCAGTATTTCTGGTTTTGCTGCTAGCCTCACACCCAAGCCCAATTAGCCCACCAAAGCCCATAAAACACATCCAAATTAATAAAACACATATTTAACACATGGGGAATTAAATAAAATCTAAAAATCATATACCAAATTAAAATAAATATCAAATAAAATCATGCCTAATTAAAATCAATCAAGAATATTATATACCAAACTAAACAAATTGTATGCCTAATCAAAAGAAATTAAATATATTAACTTCCTAATTAACCAAATTTTGTCCCCCAATCAATCTTTGATTTTCCTTACATAACACCAAATCATATCCTCCTTTAATGCACCAAATCCCTTCCTTGTCAAGCAAGGATTCACCCATCCCCTTTGTCTATAAAAGAGACCCAAAACCAAGACACTCCCGGCTCTCCCATTCACGCCCAATACAAAAAAAAAAAACAACAAGAAGCAACTTTCTTCTCCTCTCTCTAGCATTCCCGCCTAACCCTAAGCAAGAACAACCCCTACATCCACCGAAACAATAGCCCCAGACAGCCCTCAATACTACCGAAACAACAACCCCATATAATCCCCCTACACTACCGAAAATCATAGCCCCATACAACCCTAAACTATCGAAAATCACAGCCCCTAAATCCCCAAAACAGTAACTAAAAAACTGCACTCAAAGCCTTTAAAAAACATCCAACAGTAGCCTAAAAACATCAAAAATAGCGACCGAAACACAGCAACAAAATAGCAGCAAAACAGCAGTGAAACGGAGGGAAATAGCAGCTCGAACAGCGAAGCAGCAAAGGGAAACGTTGAACCAGTTAACCGGAGGAGTTGCAGAGCATCCACCCTTCCGACGACCGTGTACGGTACTTCCGAAAGTCGACATAAAAGGTTAGACCTGAGGGCACTTTTTTTGTATTCATTTTTATTCATCTTTTAATTGTGTTAGTCATTTATTTCGTATGAGAGTCGCTTATGGATGCATGTTGTGGTTTTGAATAAAATGGAAAATGTGTCACCTCTTGTGGTATATAGGATGGAAACCCAGACATAAATTCCGTAGCCGAATCTGAATGGATGGTAGTGCGGTCTGTACTTGGGATACAACTCCACGTACCACTTGAGCAAACAGCACATATTTTGTTTTATGTTGTTTTGATTCGTTTATTATCCGCTATTTAAATTCTGCATGTTATTTGTTTGAGTAATGATGAGGTAAAGCGCATGGGCTTAGTAAGTGCGATTAAAGGTCCTCTATTTCGAGGGTTAAAAATCCTTTACCACGATGTTTTGCCGCGCCAGATGATGTATATTCGGTTGACTGTGAGATGTGTTCAATCGGGTATACGAAGTCCTATATTGTTGTCTTTATTTCTTATACGCATTGTGTTATTAGCGCATGGGCTTAGTAAGTGCGATTCAAGGTCCTCTATTTCGAGGGTTAAAAATCCTTTACCACGATGCTTTGCCGCGCCGGATGATGTATACTCGGTTGAATGTGAGGTGTGTTCAATCGGGTATACGAAGTCCGATATTGTTGTCTTTATTTCTTATACGCATTTTGTTATTAGCGCATGGGCTTAGTAAGTCGGATTAAAGGTCCTCTATTTCAAGGGGTTAAAATCCTTTATCACGATGCTTTGCCGCGCCTTTTAGCTCGTTATTATTTATTAGGTGTCATCTATTCATCCGTTCATGTATGTGTCATGTTATTTACTGCATTTTGGAGGTCACTGCTGTAACCCCGTTCGAACGCGTTTCAGAACGCCGCACGAACACATTTTTTTCTGTCTGGTCCCATTCGAACGCGTTATCAAACGCTATACGAACGCGAACCTTCTGTTTACCTTTCAAACGCGTTTACGAACGCTACTCGAACGCGCATGTATTTGTTTCATCAGGTCCGGGCCCGTTACAACACGTTCTCAAATGCTATACGAACGCGAACCTTCTGTTTACCGTTCGAACGCGTTTACGAACGCTACACGAACGTGAATACACTGAACTGAGTCATTTTCATCACATGTCATGCATAATTGTTTCTTAGGTGATTTCTCTTATATCATGTAATCAATCACATTATTTGTATCCTTGCGTTTATCTGTTTGATGTGTTTATGAGATGGTATTCAAGCATGATTTAGCCTATTTAATTGTTCATTTTCAAGCATGATTAGTCATTTATTTTGCATTTGGAATTTGCATTATGTTTAGGTTGTTCTTTATTTTCCGCATTATACGATCGAAGTATGTTCATGAGATTGCCGTGTGCTATTTCATTTTCACCGCTATTCTAGTTTGCTTTCATGCTTGAGTGTACAATTATTATCTACTGGCATGCCTATGATCAAATGTAATGTGCTTATGACATTGTATGCTAGCCGTATTTATCTCTATGCATGCAAATTTGGACATAGAGTATATGCAAATAAGTTGTATGCAAATTGGGACATAGATAAAATGCAAATAGGTTGTATGCAAATCCGGACATAGGTTATATGCAAACTTAGATATGAGCCTTGTATTTATGCATGTGAACTTAGGAGTAAATTGTCATTGGAAATAAACGTTGCTTAGGCTTGGTTGAATTATTGCACAAATCATTTTATTACAAGTGGCATAAGTAAGGGACCATTCCAAACCCAATGGTTTGAGGTATTCCCTTGCGAGGGGTGAGTGCGGCCTTAAATCTTTGTCCTAGTTCACACCGGGTGGCGAATCCATCATTCTCCGGTTTAGTCCCCCGCAGGCTACTCCGTACTCCCAACCGGGCCGCGAGTCCGGAACAGCATGCGTCGCCCAGTTTCTGTGTTCCCACAAATAGAAAATAGAATGATCAACTTCACTACAAGTCATGCCAAATTCCTTAAAAACGGTACTAAACCTCCCAAACCAAACACATGGAGATTGTTTTAAATTGTATAGAGAGTGATGAAGCCTACATACCAAACCAAATCAGGTGGTTGCTTCATATAGACTTCCTCATGAAGATCGCCATGGAGAAACACATTCTTAATCTCCAGCTGATAAAGCGGCTAGTGACGCATAGCAGCCATAGAGAGTAACAACTGGACATAATCAATTTTGGCCATAGGAGAAAAAGGGTCACTATAATCTAGATCGAATATATGGGTATAACTTTTAGCAACCAGACGATCCTTGAGGCGATCAATTCACCCATTAGGACCAACTTTCAATATTTAAACCCATCGATGACCAAATATAGATTTGTCGAGGGTAAATGAATCGATCCCAAGTGCCACTAGAGTGTAAGGCAGTCATTTCATCCATCATCACCTGCTTCCATCCTAGATCTGATAATACCTCATGGATATTTCTAAGAATATGAACTGAAGAAAAACTGGAGACAAAAGCATAATAATGAGCAAATGAATGATGATAATTGAGAAATGTATATATGTGATAAGGATTACGAGTGTAACGAATACCTTTGCCAATGACAATAAGGCCAGATGGCGCAGGAAAGGTCCATAATATGGGAAGAAGCTGAAGCATGTTGTGAGTCAGTAGCTACAGTGTCAATACCTATGGAAGATAGAGGATAATGATGACGATGATAGACCTATAGAGGGCGAGGCAGTTGCACAGTCTCAGGTGGAGGATTGAAGAATGGAACAAATAGGACCTCAAAAGGTGTGGATTACTCGAAATATGATCTGAGGCTCCATAGTCCAGGACTCAGAGGCCTAGAGGTGAGGATTAAGTGTTGCAGGTAAAAAAGTTACTAGTATAGCAACAGAGGTAGATGAGGATAATTGAGAAGCCTGATACTAGAGGAAAGTTGTATACTCGGCTTCAAATAAAGTGCCATTCCGAGATGAATGTTCGAAGGAATTAGAGGTTGGATAATTATCAACCTGAGCAACCTTAGTTGTAGGAGGATGTGGTACATTGTGACAATAGTTACACTTTGGACGCTCTCCACAATTGCGGTATTGCCCTGGCCGCCTCTTGAATATCTTGGAGCGGCTAAGATGGAAGTCTCAGATAGATGAAAGTTATAGTCAAAAGTAATCGAGATGTGGAGGAGGCGAGAAAAAACATTCTCCAAGCGGGAATGGTAGCATTGGCTAGTATCTGGTTATGGATCAGCTGAAGCTCGGACCTTATCCCAAGTAAAGTCAAGACTATGAAAAATTATTCCCTCTGTCACTCATGATCAATAACATTGGTAGTAATTGGGAGGAGAGAATAGAATTCCTCTCTTAGAGATTCGATCCTTCCAATATACTCAGACATATCCATATCTCGCTGATTTAAACTAAACATGTTAGAAACCACATAATAGAAACATTTGATATCATTAATGTATAAAAAATTAGCTTTGCTCTATAATTTTGAACAAGCCTTATAAGTCCTAAAAATAACAATGAGTTTAGGATCAATTAACTGCTAGAGCAAGTTACATAATTGGACATCAATCTTTTTCCAAAGCATCCATTCATTAGTTGGGATATCCTCTTCGCTCGAGGTCAAATGGTCTTCACACTCGTGTCACATGAACCATAATTCAACAGAAGTAGCTCAAGACACATAATTAATAGGACCAATTAAATTTTCAGATGTAATAACATGATTGGAAGAAATAATAGAAAATAAAGCACTTGATTTACCTAGAGCTGAAGGACAGAGAGGATTATCACTTTCGAGGTCTGCCATGGCGGAAAGGAGCTCTGAAATCTAGAGGAAAATAAATATGGGAAGCCGAAAAAATGGATTATGAACAGTAAAGAAGCATTGATTACACACGTGAAGACTGTGGCGGCGTGTGAGGAACTATAGATATTTTCTTAATTAATCAAATCTGAGAGATTATTGCCATAACTCTATAGATATTTACTTAATTAGAACACATATCGGACCTCTAAATCCGAATGCCAAAGCTTAAAAATCGAAAAATGGAGAATGCAATGCACCGTCTCTTCTCATTTCACACAGACAGTAATGATGTACAAGCTGACACCTCTTCATCATATAGAACCTGTCTCAACATTTCCAAAAATACGTACATGACAAAATGGTTAAATAAGAGAGGATTAATCGTTTCAATGAACAAAGATTCATTATAACTATTTAACTTCTATAACAGAAGATGAGTTACTCATCAAGTTTCAGGGTTCTAACTCAAGGATTTCCTTAAGAAGGAACTTGAGAGTTGGCAGAAACTCATTTCTCCTATGTGCGAGTTTCAATGAACAACCAGAAGTAAGCACTATACTACAAAATAAATCTCCAAATCATCATGCATGAATAGTTTAGAACCAGAAAGTCTGGCATCAAACAGAAACTAAGAAGTAGCATAATCCAATAATAATGAATTGTCGTACTCAATCTCGAATTAGAGCATTTTACAAAATATAAATAGATACACTAAGAAGATTCCATGTAATGGAAAGTTAAGGAAAAAGAGCTCCATATAAGAAATTTATGTTAAGATGAAGGGTATGCAGAATGTCAGTCCATCACGATTGCCAGAAAATATTTTAAATACCATCACTCACGCCTAACTTTTATTGATTAGACATGGTTTGTTTGCAAAAAATCTTATTATCTAGTCATTTACAACATAGAAAGTGAAGAATCTAGCTGCCACCACCATTGCAAGCAAGCCTCCAAGATAACTTTAGGTGGAGCTTTGAAAAATGGTGCAAGCTTCCAAATAAACTTTAGGTGATTTTGATTTTGTTAAAAGTCATGTATTTCACTATAAATATGGAGCTCATTTGTGAGCTTAAATCATCCCAAATATTAAGCTTCAAGACAAGAAAGCTTAAGAGTGTAGAAAGAAAGTGAAGTTTTTGTAAAGTTTGTAATATTTGTAAATTCTATTCCTGTAGTAGTAAAGAATCGATTTTTCCTCAAAAATATTATTCAGTGATCAGAAAATCACAACAAGTGATATCAGTAGCTTTGGTTGTACATTGGGATCGTAAAACTGAAGAATGGAACTCGGTTCGGAAAATTTAGGTTTTGGAAAAGTTGTCAAAAATCACTTTTGAGCATTACATCAGCTTGTTCACATCAATACGAGCACGATGGTATTTTTCGGTGATCGAACGGAGGTTCAATGAGTCCTCCGTGTCTAGCAGAGAAGAAATGACGTGCCACACGCGCTGCATGAGGTTGAAGACGACCACGTCAGCGCACATTTAGCACACAGTCAGCGCCAGACCAGCGCACAGTCAGCGACACATCATCACCACGTCATCGACATGTCATCAACCACGTCATCTTCCACCTCAGTTGCCACATCATCACCCGGTCCCACTTTTACCACGTCAATGGACACGTGTCAGCCACGTCTGCATCCCTTGTAAATTTCATTGAGCTTTCTGAAGTCTTTGAAATTTATATTTTAGCCTCAGCAATTTTAGAAATTTACAAATCTGCCCTGAGTCGGATTTGGACCAACGAAGTGTCAAATCCACCATTTTCGACCATTCCGGACGCAACGGTGACCTTTGATTTGGGAAAATCAATCCATATTTTATCCTATTTTCATTTTAAATTTTAAACTTAAAATGAAAATGAAAGATTCCTCTTCTGGTGCGATGATCAAGCTGACAACAACTAATTACTCCATTTGGAGGCCTCGGATGATAGATTATTTGCACTGTAAAGATCGTTAGATATTATCGAGGTGAAGGGAGTGAGACCAGAATCTGTTAAAGAGTATGACTGAAAAAACTCAATAACAGAACTCTGGGTCAGATTAGGCAGTGGATCGGCCATAATGTCTTCTACCACGTAGCACATGATACAAATGCTTACGAAATATGGATAAAATTGGAAGACATGTTCCAGGCCAAGACAGCTCGGAATAAAGCCTTAATAATGAGGTGTTTGGTGAACCTGAAGCTATGAAGTGGAACTTTCATTGCAGAACACACCAATGAGTTCCAAAACTAGTGAATCAGTTGTCTACGATAGACATGCAACTGAGAGATGAAGTCCAAGCCCTCTTACTACTTAGTTCTCTTCCTGACAGCTGGGGGACATTGGTGGTTACTTTTAGCAATTCGGCTCCAGTAGACAAACTTACCATACCTATAGTAAAAGATGCTCTCTCAAATGAGGAGGTGAGAAGAAAAGACGTGGCTACAGATCATACATAAGCCTTTGTCATAGAGAATCGAGGAAGACAACAAGATAAAAATTGAGGTGGAGGAGAGAGGTAGAAGTAAAAATAAAGGCAAATTCACAGACGGAAGAAAACCTACTTACAAGTGCTACTATGTGGCATATAAGGTCACTTAAAGAAGAATCGCTGAAAGCTGCAACGAGAGTATAGTCAAGGCAATTCCCAGCTAATGAACAACGATGCGGAGACACTAGTAGTTGCCTTGGGAGATGTAGCTATATACTCCATTAACCGGCGTAATCACACACATGTAACGTAAGCGCACGTATCGTTCAAGTAGTATAAAAAATATCGATCCCACGAGGACTTAATATCTATTCTATTAATTTTATGAGGTCAAATGATTACTAATATCTAACAAGTTGTTTGAAAGGATAATGATGATTCTAAATTTAAAACAAGTAAAAGAAATTGAGAGTAGATTAATGAGAATTAAAACTATCTAGGGTTGTGAATTCTTCCAATATTAATTAAAAGATGAAGTAGTTAAATCATAGTTGGGTAAATATTGATTTATTAATCTGGAATATTAAATTATGTAAAAGCCTCTTCCGATGGTCATTTACAAATACCTAGTTTAATTCAATTGAATCATATGTCTATGTCAACCAAATTACCTAGATTCATTAAGTTTGAATTCCAATTATGATTACCCCGCCCAACAGGTATATTCCTATCCTGTAAGGAAATCTATTAAAGGTTTATCTATCCTTAAAGAAGATCGTGGGTTGTTGAGTATAAGGTCTTTAAACTTAAAGTCCATATGTCTAGTTCATTTTAGGTTTATCTATTCAATTTTATTAGTGATCAGTTAATAAAAAGGCATTAAGATTATGACTCAACAAATAACTCTTTAATTACCCAAACTATAATCTAACACTTTTTAAAACCGGTGATATTAGATTTTATCACAACCCTAGATATTAATTTAGTTACAACACATAGCTAAAGCTGATATAAACTTAAAAGACATAAAATGAAATTACTGAAAAGTAATAAAAAGAAATGCTAAGGTAAAAGGAATTAACTTCTACTATTCACTATTTAGATATCTCCCATAAAATAATATATATAATCTTGTGATATTTTTAATCAACCGTCCGGAATGGCGGTATCCTGATTAAGTCAAATTCAAATATACCAGCCATAAGGCGGAACAGAAATATAAATTTAAACCAACCGTCCAGTATAGCGGTATCCTCATTAAGTCAGGTTTAACCAATTTAAATTGAATAACCAACCGTCCGGAATGGCGGTATCCTTTATTAATTCAGGTTTTAAATAGTTTATATATATATTTTAAGGGAGATTAATCTAAATAGCAAAAGTAAAAGAATTACATTTTTACCTCAGCATGGAGAAGTTAGCTCCTCATGGATGAATGAAAACCTATTTATAGAAGAGAATTACTACTACAAACGTAAATAAAACTGAATAAAAGAAACTAAAGAAGAGAAATCTCAATTTATTTATAAGGATTTCAGAGGATGAGGTACATTTGAAACTTAAGAAATCAAACTCAATTTATAGGCAAAAAAATTCAATTCTTTATTATATTTTCTGATTTTTTTATTATTATTATTATTATTATTTTTTTTGAATCGCTGAATTTTCGACACGTGGCATGGTGGCTAAAAGAAAACGGCTCGTTGAATTTTCGACACGTGGCATGCGGTGCACGTTAGCAGATTGCTTGTGATGATGACACGTGGCATGGTGCACGTTAGCAAAGTCAAACTTGGCAACTTTGACTTGTTGACCTGGCGCATATTAGCAGTCTCCGGTGCACATTAGAGGTCGGGATGCCAAGGGTTTCGGTTGTCGAGACGCCCAAAATTACCAAAATACCTTTTTTGCCAAATTTCACCAAATTTCACAGTTTTGCTCCAAATCACCTCCAGAATGTCCTGAAACTTTATTTATCTACAAAATAACACAAAACACATCAAAATATTCACAAAACTCAAGAAACTATACAAAATATTAAGTTAAATGAGTGGGAAATAGTGATAGTTTTACCACTCATCACACCCCCAAACCTAAAATTTTGCTAGTCCTCGAGCAAAATAAAATAACATAATAAAATTTAACTAAGCCACTTTCGTAGGGATCATGATTGCATTTAGCATATGCAACAAGCCTTTAAACCCCTAGGTGTCCTTAGTGGACGAGTTGTAGTCTCGTGAGGGTTTACAGCAATGATACCCACAAACATTTTATAAAAGTAAAAAGGTAGTGAAACTAATGCACACAAAAGTAAAAAGACAAGAGAAAAGAGAATAAAGAAGTTAGTGACTAATTAGGTGAAACTTCTACTCCAAGTTTACTAGTTGTTTTGTTTCATTCTAAATTACTGAATAAGTAAATTCTCCGATATTTTTATCATTCTTCATATACACAACTAACAAAGTTTTATTCAACTCATTTTTGCCCACAACAGTCATAAGTGCAGTTGATAAAAGAGTAATATTTTTGTCTTAAAGTTTTATCAAAGTTCACATCTTTGTAGTAATGGAATAAATTTTCTGATTTTTTTTCTGATTTTTCTTTGATTTTTTTTCTCTATTTTTTATTTATATATAATACCTTCCATCTATGTAGCGAGCTTGGGTCGGTGGCTCCCGAACCAGATGGCTTTAGGGCACCAGGTGTTAAGACACCCCCACAGACTTAATTACTCAGACTTCATATATATATTTTCATCATTTTTGATCCATGTAGCGAGCTTTGGGCCAATGACTCCCAAACCAGTTGGTTTTAGGGCACTAGGTGTTAAAACACCTTACAGACTTAATAACTCGGATCCCAGATGTAAATTTTTTTTATTTTTTTATTCCATCACTTTTTGAGATGCTTCTCCAATTAAACTGTAGTACTGAATATTACAATCTTTTCAATTTTATCTCATGTCCGTATGTTACTATGTATGTTGATAATACCTGCCAACTGAGCATATGAAGATCTATTTTAGTCAGTTTTATGGAGAATTTACAAATTAAATAATTCAAAAGGAATTAAACAAAAATTAACTTGTTTCGAAAAAATGGGTTTGAAATACGTATCAGGAGTGAGAATTCCTTACACAGCTATCTCTTACCAATTTCACATTTTTAGTCAACATAAAAACCATAAACATAAATAAATAACTTCTACTGGTCATGGTGTGTGACTAACTGTCGAATGGAATTCCCGTTGTAGATTCCCCAGAGGGAGGGTGAAGCGAGGCTCACTTAAGTACCCAAGCCTCTTAGGCTCTTATCGCTTGGTGACAGGAATAAACAACGAGTCCTCCAAACTAGTCTATCACAACAAGCTACTGGTGAATGATTATCTAGGTGCCTTCACAGCTTTTCCTTATAGAGAGGTAGTGAGTGAAGGAAGACACAAAACCATCACCTAGCTTTAAATATGCCTTTGTTTTTGAAAAAAAAAAAAATTTTAAGTTTTTTTTTGTATTTTTCGAAAAATTTTGGACTAAAATAAAAATACAATAAAAACAGATACTATTAACTATTCCTCACCCCCAAACCTAAATGAGACATTGTCCCCAATGTCTTAAACAGTGGAAGAAGAGTTTAGAAGATAGTACCTGGTTGGCTGAATTACTACAAGAAAATTAAAGGTTAAGATCCAGATTTATTCGACGCTTCTTACCACGATCATCTTCGGACCATTTTATCTTTGAAAGGATAGGGTCAACTAGTGGTTCATTTGCTAAAAGTTGGTCAATTAGATCCGGAGCAGTTCTGGCAGTAAAGAGTAGTTCTTTCAAAGGTTTTGACACGAACCATTTCTCCGGGCATCATCAAGAAACACACAAAGAAAATCATAAAATCCATCAACGTTAAACAACCAATTGGTTTCTGGTGTATGTTCATGTTCGCCCAAGATAGTACTATAAAAATTTCCTCCAATGTACCCAAGCCACCTGGCAAAGCAATAAAAGCATCAGAACGGTTAATCATTTCCACTAGTCGTTCAGACATACCTGGCACGATCAGTTCCTCTCCGTTTGATGATTCAATAAGATTTGCTTCTTCTCAAGGGTTTTGGGATGATTCCCAAAACATGACTGCCTCATTCCTGTATGGCCTTTGAAACGATCCCCATTAGTCCAAGATTGCCTCCGCCATATACTAAGTGCATATTTCTTACAGCTAAGACTCGACCCAATTCTTGTGCTGCTTCTACGTATTGTGGTTTAGTACCAACACTACTACCACAAAACACACAGATGTTTTCAACTCGTCTTCTTGAAGTGGCTTCCATGTTTTACTCTGGATGTCTTCAAAAGTGCAATGATAAGTTGAATTTATAGTACCTGAAAAGGGTGAGTAAAATAGCACAAGTATCTTCCAAAGGACGATTAGTAGCAAAATAGTAAAATAAATCGTGATAGTCAAAAAGGTCTGGATCCTGTCGAGAGAAAACAACAAAACAAATCAATTATTAGAAAAAGACAAAGAGATATAATATGTACAAGAAAAATAACGGCTTGATTGACATCTATGCGTCAGGAACAAGCTCCTATCCAATTTTCTTATAAATTGGCAAACAGGGTCTTTTTGAGTCAGATTCCTAAGACTTAACTGTTGTCTTTCTTTTTGGAATTGTGTGTGTAATTTTTGAATGGCTATATGAACATATCCACTGGGATGCGTCTCAAGAGTCGAAGATATATCATCTACAGACTCCTTACTCAAGCAATCCCTAATGAATTTAATTTTATCTTCACGATTATCAGACACCATTCCTAAAGAACGCAACGAGTATTGCAATTCCAACGCGCACATTTGTAACAAACACCCATTTGCTTAGCTCTACGTTTCTTTGCATAGGTGCTTCTTCTTCCAAAACCAGGTAAATAAGAACTACAAGTCTCAGAATACTCACCTGCTAGACGGACACGTGCTTCAATTACCCAACAAATATCAATAGGAATACCTTTGATCATCAGTATCCTCATTCATCCAAGCGAGCTTTGTAAACTTTCATCAGAGATTTTTGAGGGAGAGAAGGAAATTGCTTGTGAAGATTTGCGAGAACTTCTTCCATCCTGAAATGTCTTAACCTGCAAAAACTAAACAACCAATAAAATCACACCAAATTGCAATATATATATAAAAATTGCATGGGTGCCTCCCTGCGAGCGCTAAGTTTTAAGTCGTCAGCTAGACGTGATTGCCTGAACGTTATGCTGGATCTGAAAGTGTGACACTTTCTTTTTGTCGCTCTAACGGTTCTCCTCCAGTATTGCTTGACACGCTGACTGTTAACTTTGAATGTGTTGTTGGTCTTGGGATCCAGTAACTCTACAGCTCCATATGGTAAAACCTGAGTGATCATGAATGGACCTGACCACCTTGATTTCAACTTTCCAGGGAAAAGTTTCAACCTCGAGTTGTACAACAACACCTGTTGCCTTGGTTTCAATTGTCTGGCACTATTTTTAGGTCATGCCATTTCTTGGTCTTTTCCTTGTACAATTTGGCATTCTCATAAGCTTGTAGGCGAAATTCCTCCAATTTATTGAGTTGGTGAAGTCTTTTCTTTCCTGCAGCTTGTGGATCAAAATTCAACTTCTTCAGTGCCAGTACGCCGTTGTTCAAGCTCAACTGGCATATGCATGCCTTCCCAAACACCAATTGATATGGGGACATACCAATGGGTGTATTGTAAGTTGTCCGGTAGGCCATAATGCATCATCTAGTTTATTGACCAGTCCCTCCTTGTTGATCCAACAGTTCTCTCCAAGATTCTTTTGATTTCTCTGTTTGAAACTTCAACTTACCCATTTGACTGTGGATGGTAGGCTGTGGCAACCTGTGAGTAACTCCGTATTTGGATAGGAGTGCATCAAAATATCTGTTCAGAAAATGAGAGCCACCATCACTGATGATTGCACGAGGTGTTCCGAACCGAGTGAAAATATTCTTTTCAAGAATTTGATCACCACTTTTGAATCATAGAATGGTTAGTGCAATTGCTTCAAACACCCATTTTAGGAGACGTATTCTACAACAACCAAGATGTACAAAGTTTCCGAATGATGGAACAAAGGGTCTCATAAAAATCAATTCCCCAGACATCGAATATCTCCACTTCCAGAATATTTTGCAACGGTCCTTCATTTCTCCTCGAAATATTCCCCATTCTCTGACATCTGTCACATTGAAGAACAAACAAGTGAGCATCTTAAAAAGAGTGGGCCAGACAAACCTGATGGAAGGACTTTAGCTGCATTTTAATTCCCGCTGAAGTGTCCGCCGTATGGTGAGAATGACAGTGCTGCAAAAACACTGTTGACTTCTTCATGTGGAACACATCGTCCTCAGTAATTGATCACACATCGTTTGAACATGTACGACTCATCCAAAC